>SNQJ01S0079987.1:10139-32987 GCA_010110895.2 Picea sitchensis
TGTATGGGCTAATGGATCTGGCAAAAGAACAATGAAAAGGTAAGGGTTTTGACATGTTTTTAAAAGTAGGCTTTATACTAGTAAAAGTTCACAATCCTCATGAATATGTAGATATTGATATATATGCCAAGTTCTTGTTGCCATGTTTTACAGGCAGCGTATTCTTGTCATTGATGGAAATTACAACAACGACGATGGCTTAAGTACAGGAAGAATGTGCCAGGCAGGCACCAACAGTATTTTGGGAAGATGGAGCAGAGAAAGATCGATAAGATTAGAAGAGATAGTTCAGAGTATGCATGTTTGTCATTGATGGCAAAGATCACGACCAACAACGAAGGGATAATGGCATGGCAATGGAAATTTCAACAAGTGATTGTTGGATCCTATTCAGAAGCATAAAATCCAGGAATCATGGAAGAAACTCATGACAGAAAATCGCGAAATGCGAAACCATGACTTAAACTCCATTTCAGAGTTTTGGATACCGGGAGTTGGAGGAGTCAAGAGTCGAGACTCTTCATCATAGGAGTCCTGAAGTTGCGAAATGAGAAACGTCGAAATCCCGAAACAGGCACATCAACAAAGACTCCATTTCAGAGTTTCACAGACCCAGAGTTGGAGGAGTCAAGAGTCGAGTCTCTTCATCATAGGAGTCCTGAAGTTGTGAAATGAGAAACGCCGAAATCTCAAAACAAGCACATCGACAAAGACTCCATTTCGCAGTTTTGCAGACTCGGAAATCAAAGATCAAAGGAACTTTAACCTTTGAAGTATCGAACCCCAAAATCCCGAAACAGGAACATCAACAAAGACTCCATTTCAGAGTTTCACAAACCAGGAAATCAACGATCAAAGATCAAAGGAACTTTACCCTTTGAAGTAGTGAACCCCGAAACTCTAAAATAGGCACATCAACAAACCACATTACCTAAGGACACCTGACACAATTAGGCAATGACAAGTGTCAAGCTGATTTAGCATTTCAAGCACATGTAAGTCATGAATCAGAGTGACACATGGAAGCTATTTGTCACGTGTCAATCCACGTGTGACATCAGCAGGTTTACGTCACATTGAAACTTTCTATTTTGGGGTTTTACATAGCAAGTAGAAACTCCACCATCATGAAGTCTCAAACTCTGAAATGTTGAAAGGGACTATTGTGAGTCTCGAAAACCCAATAGGAAAAACTCCAAAATCCCATCAACCGTCCATCTTAGTGGGTTATGTGAACCGTCCAATCATGAATTTTACAATGTTCGAGTCACGATGACTCGAAGGGAAAAATGTTGAAATCTCGTCAGTCGTTCGATTAAGAAAAGAAGGGATCAGATTATGAAGTCTTGTGGATCGTTGAGCTAGCTCCATTTTGGGGATTACGACTTGGAGTGTCAAGACAATTCTTCACAGGAATGCCGAAATGCCAAAATGTTGAAATGCAAAAACACCTTTTGGTGTAGGCTGTGGTCACCATCAGTGGTCATGTGAGAGGGAGGAGCTAGCACCAAGTTAAGATCCTTTTTAGTGATCATAACATGAAGAGATGAGACTCTTCACCATAGGAATGTCGAAATGCCAAAATGTCGAAATGCGAAATGGCAAAATCAAAGAAAGACCCTATTCTTGTAATCCAATGGTGTTTGATACTTGGAAATATGATCGAAGGGTTATTGTTTCTCTTCACAGTTAATCAATCAGTTACAATTCAGTTAGAGGAACTGAATCATGACTCTTGGATGATTGGCGATTCAGTAGCTGATGCATTTTCTTGGAGGTTCATAGTGTAACTGCTATAAACAACTGATGGTTTCGGCCAAAGGACTCGAAGAGACTTCAGGGTGATCGCCGAAGAAGATGAAGGGACTCGAGGCATCTTCCAGTGGCATGAAGACTATTCATAGAGGTTATTGACAAATGTAAGACCGTTGGAGCCTGGAACTGCAACAAAGGGAATGAGCTCAACTGTGACAAAGAAGATGAAGAGTCTTGACTACTGGAGAGGCTAAGAAATCTCAAAATAACACCCAGTGATGATGGACACATGGGTTTAACCGCCAAAGAAGCTTAAGAGTTGCAATGATGATCAAGTAGAGAAATCAACATGGGGAGAGCATGCATAAGCATTGTGAATACTAGAGGATGAAAAAGATGCACAGAAAGAATAAAATGAAGAATAGAGAAGAGATTGGGTGCTGTTGAGAGTGATTCAGGTATCTAGAAGGAGGCAGAGTGTAGCAGCTGAAATGCACAGAAGAGGAATGGTGCATAGATGGGACATGACACATAGAGCATAAAAGGCAGAAGAACATAAAGCGTAAGGAAGAGGTGCAGAAAGACACTGATGCAGGTAGAGCAGAGCAATGTAGCAGAATAGTGATGAGATCGATAATCCAGTGATAAATATTGTATCACTGTGATAAATTTATATATAGCAAACTTTATATTTCAGGGTGGTAGGGAGGTGGTAGGGAGGTTCTAGGGAGGATTTTTGTCCTCATAGGTTCAAGTGGGTGCTTGAACACAGGGAGTTGTATCTTCCATCTGGTTGTAGCCAGAGAAACCAGGGTGGCAGGGTGGTGCAATCGAGAACTATTGTTCTCTGTTTTACAGGTTGGTCCCTGTGTGACTGGAAGTTGGTGCTTCCATCTAGTTGGTGTTGGAACACTTAGGGAGTTGTTGCTTCCTTCCAGTGGGTGCTAGAGAAACTAGGGAGTTGATGATTCCTTCTAGTGGGTGCTAGAGAAACCAAGGGAGTCGGTGCGTCCTTCTAGTAGGTGCTAGAGAAACCAGTGAGTTGGTGCTTCCTTCTAGTAGGTGCTAGAGAAAACAGAGAGTTGGTTCTCTCAGCAAGTTGCAGCTTGCAAAACAAAGGTTGTAGCCTCACAATGAGTTGGAGCTCATATGCATGATAATGTACAAACTGTAAAGATTACTTATCATACCAAGAAGAAGAGGTTTTTACCCTTTATGGGTTTCCTCAGGAAATATTTGTCTTTGTATATTTCATATGTGTGAATGATGCTGAATGTTTTATTGCTTACTTCTGTGCATTATTGTGATCATCATCGAGAGTTCTGTAATGAATTTAAAATGAGCGTAATTGTTTAAGCTCGGTAACAACTGATTCACCCCCACCTCCTCTGTCAGTTGTCCAACAGTTCCATGTGGTGTTTTCGTTTACTTGTATATATTTTAAATATAATTTTGGTTTACTTGTAGTTTTTTTATAAAAGAGTATAACTATTTTAGAGAACCCCCATATACAAAGTCCTTATCCATATCCTCATTCTGGAAAATAAATTAGAAAATATCCCTCACTTCATTCATTTCCATAATCCTAACCTTATTGATATCCCTAGTCAAAATCCTAGTTCCTATTAAACAATGCATGAAGCTATCACCCCTGTCCTTATCATTGGGGATTTGTACAATAGGACATAACTCATCTTCTCATTAATAAACATTGTGGAGTCACCCTTGTCATAGGGATTTTTCAAGAGATTGTTGAATGCTATGTATATCCCCTTGATTACTCTAATTTAATCTTGAACATATAATATGAACAACAATGAAATGTTTTATAAGATGTCCATTGTTCTTATTCGGAGTTGTTTTGGGCTAACTTAGAATTCCCATTATCAACTCTAGCCACTTCTTACCTAGTAGAAAACAATATTACCTAGTTCTCCCCTTGTCTTATTCCTCTCCTAGTGTTCCATTCTCTCCTACATACTCTTCCTCTTTTCCTAGTCCTTCAAATGATTGGGGAAAGTATTGCCTCTCCTCCTTAGCTTTTCTTCCTTACACCCCTTTTTCTCTATTTTTATTTGGTCATAATATCGATGCTCAAATGAATTTCTTTATATGATGCTCATTTCAATACTTATCAACTCTATAAAGTTGACAAAAACAATGAACTCATGTGACATCCCCAAAAATAAAGTATTTTTTAAATTTAAAATTTGTTGGAAAATTATTCCGTTTTTAGTAAATTCGAATTTGGAAGATTTTTTCCATTTATTGCAATTCCAAATTTTGAATTTGATAATTGTAATTAATTATTATGACTATTGGGTAGAGATCTGATTTGATCCAAGTAGATATTTGACTATGAAACTTGTATGAAAACAAAATATTTTATATTGATTGCAGGAGGAAAAATGGAACAACCATGTTAAATCAACTTACCATGACTCCATGAGTGGGGAACATGTTGGAACTACCTCTGGGCTGATTATTACAAGTGGAAAATCATAGATTTTTCCATTGGCAGCCCCTGAAAATCAGGGATTTAGAAAGTTGCAAAAATTCCCAAGGGGGAAAAGAAAGACCTAGGCAAAAGCATTTTTTTTGTTAAATAGCATATGTGAGGAGGCAGGACGCTGCCTAGTATGTTGGGAGGAGGAACTACTGAACATTTGTTGTTGTGAACACTCATTCTGAGTGTGAGGCAAGAGAGAAGAGACTACTGTGCTCTTGTTTTTATGAACACTACTCTTTGAGTGTGAGGCAAGAGGAGGATACTGAAACTGAAAGCCATTGATGAGGAAGAGTTTTCCAAGTTATCCCTCATGGGCTCATGTTCAGGCTAGGGGGTGAACTAGGAAAGTGATTTTGGATTCCCTGTTCTACGGTTGGGAGGAACGTGGCTATTCCTTTTGTTTTCCAATGAACTGGTTCAGATATGTTAAATCTTACCCTCCTTTGTTTACATGATTATATGTATTAGATGTAATGCAATTGTTTGTGCTATAGTGAAATATTTCCATGGATAAAATCTGGTTGAATGTTGTTGAACTTGATATCTGATCAAAAGAAAATGCCTAGACTAAATCTGAGTGAATGTTGTTTCCAATTGGGTATACTAATTGAAAAGGGCATGTTGGTTCTGATATGATGAAATAAAAAATGTAGAATAAGCCTCATCTTGTAATCGCAATTTCTGAGAAAATGAACTACAAGTGAAATATGAATGGAATCAAACCCCAAACATAGATATAAGTTTTCTTATGCATGCATAGGTAACCTTATACAGAACCCTGATAATAAGAGGGATTTCATTCATGTATCAATTAAAGCTAGCATTTAAATAAAATTTATGTATCATGTGAATTTAAGACCTGCACACACTATATGAAGAATTATAAATTCATAATTACATACATAGATATATTTAGAGACATACATATCTATATTTCAGTTGGAATAGAACAGACTATAGATATATATATATATATCAAGCATGAAAACTATAGAAGATTTTGTTTCAATAAAACTATTGTATATATATATATATATGCATAATCATGAAAAAGGGGAGCGATTAAATTTAGTGACCATACATAAAGTTGTGCAATTAAAAATTCAAAGGGGCAATATCTACAGAGATCCATGATTAAATACTAGGGGTGTGAGGGTCGACGAACTCAAAGACTATCCAGTGATCCAACAAATAGACTATACCTTTATCTTGAAATATCATAAACCTGTTGACCAAGAAGTATAATAGCCTGATAGTAATGAAAGAAAGAGCTAATTAACAGTTTGATTCCGATGTAAAACCTTGGAAATGTAAAATAGCATGTAAAATCTTGGAATTACCATAAATGCACAATCTAGAAATTTAATTACAAAAGTGTTCATGTATCCGGTAATAATCCAGGACCATGTACCCAGTCTAAAATCCTAATCATATCTTACACAGTGTGCCAATAGGAAATGGACCGATTGTTCGCCTACAATAAGATCGAATTCAATTTTTGTTTGCCATAGATCTATACAACCATTAGGGATTCTTTGTTAAATGACAAAATCAAGTATAAAATTAAATCGTGCACTATAAAGATCTGTTGTTTCTACCCACGTTGATCTGATCTGAATCGAAGCACTCAATGGAGGCTGCAAGAAGTAGAAAATGCCAAAATAGAACCCAATTACCTTTTCATTGCATGGAACGAATCTGGGCCAAAGACTTGCGAGAAAGAAACCCTTGGAAGGAAGCACAAGAGTAAGGAAATGAGATATCATTGGAACTCCAAACAGACTAGATTGAAGAAAGTCTAAGACAATTTTCTTTTGCCTCATAAAAACATTGAGATCCCTATTTATGCATCCTTACTTAACTTCTAGTCTTAGTCAGATAGATCGTCGCGTGGTTGAGGAGGACGCCCACAGAATTGGAAGGGAAGTTGGTCGAAGTCAAACTGATGGGTACCTCGCAAAACATTAGGAGGTCCCATCATTAGATGAATGAAAATAATTCGTTAACAAATTATCAAGGAACTGTAAACTTTAAAATGACTTAAAACCATACAGGGGTCCTACCTGGCCTAATTAATTTGAAATGACTAAACTGTTCATATATGAGACTTCACCCTTGATCTGTAAATGTTGTTGTGGCTGAACAAACGACATTAATAAACTGAATGAGGGAGTTAATAAAATTTGAGATACTATGAAGCCAAGTATCGTGTAACGCTGAGAGAATAACCCTAATATCTGAATGGTAAAGAACAACCCAATTATATTACAGAAAGAATCTCACGAGGGTCGAGAAATTAAGGACTCAGCACCTTGAAAAAATTTGCAATGTTAATCATACCAAAACCTAGTAGTATTCGGTAGAAAATGACTGAAGTTCCCTTTTATTTAAGCATCGAGTTACAGAGTTGGTCAGAATGATAATACTCAGAAAACCCCCCTATTTATATTAAACCTCTTAGGATTTAAAGGGGAGTTTTCATAGAAGATGGAAGAAAAGAGTTTGTGAAATGACAGGATTGACCTCAGTTCAAAGTGTCACCCCAAAACCTTACAAACAAGTGTTGAGCCTTTACCAAGGGTTTTGATAGTCGGAAAAATACAGTTAAAATCCTTATATACTTCTAGACAAGGCAACTTCATAGGTTAATGAAGTAACGAGTATAGAGAACACTTACCTTTCAAATTCTACCACCAGATTCTTTGGATGCATTCCAGTATCGACAAGAATCTAGTGATTCCATGATCGACTGTTCATTTGGGCCGAGAATCGCAGAAGGCATGTGACTGAACCCTGTATTCACACAAGAACTAGGATGTGACCCAGAAACAATAATGGAAAGGTGTCCCTGGCATTCCTAATTACGGATGAGCAAAGAACACGGGCCGAGGCCATATGATCGGCCTGAGGTGGCAATAGCACAATGGGCACAGAGACCAAACATTAACCTTGTGAGTATGCCACCAACCCTCTAATAGATATCGCAGGGAGCCTTTAATTATTGCCAATATGTTCCTACCACTCTGCTTAAATGCTTATTATGGAGGGAATTAAATACAAATAAGTTAGGTTGATACCATGCCGTTTGGTCGTCTTGGTTGTGATTGGACCTTTAATCCTAGACCCTTAGTTACATGTACATTGTTAGCTAGTTTATGTTCCACCGAACTCATAACTGTATCCCTTGTGTTAAACGAGAAATCTGTAGGTGTTAATGTTAGCTTAAAGTAAGTACCATGATATCTAGGTATATCTAGATTATCATGAGTTAGGGGAACACAATGGAAAATTCCCACAACTTAGGAAAGGATCCCTTAGGGTATAGAGTCAATGTTAGGAGTGTTAGGATTCAAGTCCCAAATGTATGATACGATATGGTTGGATATAATTTTAGTTAATTAATGTCTATGGGTACATTATGTGAGTTGAAGAAATGTACTAGATCTTTATAGAGGGAGTCTATGGGTACATTATGTGAGTTGAAGAAATGTACTACATCTTTATAGAGGGAGGTCCTTTATAAATTTGTTTGTTACCTGAAATGACATAATTCAAATCTGTAATTAAAATGAACATTACTACTCCTTAGTTATGAAGTTTTTGTAAGTGAACGGGAGGTTAATACCCTTAGATTTTTATTTTTTTTTCGTTTTTTATGTCAATTAGAGGTATATTACATATGATATCAAAGAAAAAGGTTACAACATTGGACCGGAATAGGGCCACATTAGTTTATTAACACCTATTTCAATCTATTCAAAACTAATAAAACTTTTTGTTACAAATAGAAAACATTTATATTTTGTGTGAATTACAACAACTCAGGATGATGCAGAAATCATAATGGAAGGAAATCCAGAACAGAGGCCTCATGGAGATCCAAGACAGAATAGTGACAAAATCTCTCCTACGGAAGTACTGGAAACAATGAGGAATCTTAGTGTTGAGTTGCAGGTTTTCAAAGAAGACAATGGGAAATTGAGGAAAGAACAACAGGAACAACAAGAGATAAATGAAGTCCTGTCATGTAGTATAGTGACCAAGAAAATACCAAAAGACGATAACCATGACGAAGAGGTCAGAAAAAGGGCCTCTAAGAACTTAGGACTGGAAACAGAAAAAGGAGACAGTTCATCTGAAGAAACACCTTCAGCTGAAGACAAAACTAAAACAGACAAAAAAATAAAACAAGTAGACCACCTTGAAGGAGAGTTTAAAAAGATTAAACCAACTAGCTTTGATGGAGAATCCCAAACAGGAGAAGAAGCTAAGGCATGGTTGTTGGACATCAAAAAATACTTCCATATCTACAACTATTCCAGCAATATGAAGGTCAGAATGCCCATCTACAATCTGAAAGGGAAGGCCAGCATTTGGTGGCAAGACCTGAAATTGGCCAAGGGCATACAAGAGAAACAATTGGAATGGTTTGACTTTAAGAAGCATTTCAAGAAACAATACCTTTCTGAAATATATTATGAAAGGAAAATGAAAGAATTTTATGAGTTACAACTTGGACAAATGACGATGGAGGACCTTATAAATAAATTTTTGGAACTACTAAGTTTTGTACCGTACATCCGGGAGGATAAGGTAAAAATCCAGCAATTTTGAAGTTGTTTACCATAGTCCTACAGGGACATAATTGAGTTTGACAACCCAAAATCCTTGAGTGAAGTATTCAGGAAAGAACGAATGTGCTATGACCAGTATAAACAATGGGTAGAGTTTCCCAAAGCCTGGAAGGATAAGAAACAAAATCAAATGAACCAACGGAAGAAGGGATACCAACTAGCTCCTTATCGGAATGTAGCAAAAAGATTTCTGAGAAAGGATTTTCACTCCAATCATCTGAATACGGAAGGCACTGGTAAACCGGTAAATATGGGAATGAAGAAGTTTGGGGACAACTCCTGCAAGCCATTAAACTGTTGGCAATGTGGAGAACCACATCTAAGGAGGAACTGTCCACGTTTAATTTCAGTAAATAGAACCGTTGTTCATAATTTGCAGGAAGCCTCGACGGTGGGTGATGTGGGCAGAAGCCTACATCAGATAAAGGTAGCCATAGATGGTCGACAAGCTGACCACGAGTCCTCGGTGGTAGAGATCGAAGGTAAAATCAATAATACTCGAATTTATGTTTTAATTGACCCTGGAGCTACGCTAAGTCATATTAATCCTAATGTAGTAGAGTCAAACAAACTTAAGAAACTGAAATATGCAAAATCATGGCTAGTACAGCTAGCAACAGGAACCAAAAGAAAAGTAGTTGACTTTATTTATGATTTCAAGTTCACCTTAGATGGTAAAAACATAAGAACAAATCTGAACATCCTACCACTAGGGTCTTATGATATGATTATCGAAATGGATTGGCTAGAAAATCACAAAGCAGTACTAGATTGTTATGCAAAGACACTTAACTATAAAGATGATTTTGGCACTAATAGAACAACCCAAGGTATATCAAAACCTGTATCAGTCAGACAATTTTCAATGATGCAACTCAAGAAATGTAAGAGAAAGGGATGTCAAGTTTATGCAATCCAAGTAATGAATTTGTTAGAAAAAGAAGATAAGCCAAAGTTAGAAGACTTTGTTGTCCTACATGAATTTAGAGACATGTTTTTGGATCAGATACCAGAATTACCTCCTAGAAGGGAAACAAACTTCTCCATAGAACTACTACTTGTTTCAACCCGTATCTCAAAATCACCTTACTAAATGAGTCTACCAGAACTGGCAGAATTAAAAATACAATTACAGGAATTGTTGGACAAAGAGCATATCAGACCAAGTGTTTCAGCATTGGGGGCACCAATCCTCTTTGTGATAAAGAAAGAAGGTACTCTAAGACTATGTATCGATTATAGACAATTGAACAAAATGACTATTAAGAACAAATACACCTTACCAAGGATAAATGATTTGTTCGATCAAGTAGGTGGGGCCAAGATCTTTTCAAAGTTGGATTTATGATCTGATTATCATCAAGTTAGGATAAAAGATGAGGACACTCAACAAAACAACTTTTCAAACAAGATATCGACACTACAAATTCATAGTCATACCTTTCAGACTCACTAATGCACCAACCATGTTTATGTGCTTGATGAACAATATTTTCAATCAGTGCTTAGACAAGTTTGTAATAGTATTTATCGACGATATTCTGGTCTATTCTAAAACAGAGGAAGAGCATGAAGAACACTTAAGAATATTTCTGCAAATGTTCAGGAAACACAAACTGTACGCCAAATTTGATAAGTGTGATTTTTATCAAGAGGAAATACGATATCTATGACATGTAATTTCATCAAAAGGCATTGTTGTAATGAACCTCAAAAATCACCATAGAAAAAAAATTATTTGTACATTTATCCTTGAAAAAGTTTCGAGATCTCAAGCAAGTAAACTTTATGTTAGAAGACTTGAGTCTGATGGTTTGTTTAGAGTCCTTACTGTCATCGACTGTCCTTACCATTCAACTTCAGTTTTCTAAACGATGATATAATGAGTATTTACTCACCACTTCAATGTTTAATTAAGATCCTGAAATTTATAATTACTCTCTTATCTGCTAATCCCTATAACACTACCACAGTCTTAACAATACAAACAACTTTGGGGTTTTTATGACCAAAACTCTACATAGAAAAATTACCCTTTGTTTGCAATACAATCGACTTGTAAAGTGGTCTATTACTTTTGTACCTCCATCCGGGATGAAGACTCCTGAATGTTCTTTTACCAGTCCATTCATTATATTAATAGGGTTTTTTCCATAACAATAAGTTTCTTCTAAGTTCCTATAGCTTTGTGAAGAAACAAAGGTCAATCGGGTTTTGGTGATCACAGGCGCCGAACAAAATAAAGGACCCTGTGGTTTTTCGAAATCAAGAGAACGTTTCGAGATTCGGGGCTTCGCGAATACAAGAGCCAGACATCAACACACAACATTTCCTGAAATTGTGACAAGATGTCGAGTACTTCGGGGTTTTAGGGTTCGGGTTTTCATGAACACAAAAGTCAAACATCAACACACTACAATTCTAAAAAAGCGAAAGGTGATGAGTACTTCGGGAAATCAGAGTTTGAGATTTCATGAGTGCAAGTGCCCAAACAACCACATATTCAAACCTCTGAAAGGAGGAAAAAGGGAAAGTGGGTCCTGCACTTTGGGATTTCGGGATTCAGAACTTTGCGAGTTCCGGTGTCAAAACCTTGACATACACAAATTTCTAAAATGCGAGAATGGAAAGGTAAGACCCTCATTTCGGGATTTTGATGTTCAGGGTTTCGCGGTTTTCATAGCCAAACATCCAACATATCATAATTCCCAAATTGTGAAAAGAAAGGCACTAACATTTCGGGATTTCAGGGTTCGGGGTTTCAAATGTCAAACAACAAAACACGACAATTCCCGAAATTGCGAAAAGAAAATAACGTGGAACTAACATTTCGGGATTTCCAGATTCGGGATCTCGGGATTTCAAATGTCGAACCATAGCACACAACAGTTCTCGAATTCCTAAAGGTAAAAGGGTGTGGAACAAACACTTCAGGATTTCAGATTTCGGGGTTTCAAATATCAAATAACAAAAACACAACAATCCTCAAATTCCAAAAAGCAAAGAACGTGGAACTAACATTTTGAGATTTTGGGATTCATGATTTTGGGATTTCAAATGTTGAACCACGAAACACAACAGTTCCCAGATTTTGAAAGGTGAAAGGGTGTGGAATCAACACTTCAGGATTTTGGTATTCGAGGTTTCAGGGTTTCAAATGTCAAATAACAACAATCCCCGAATTCTGAAAGCATAAAGACCTAAGAATTTTACACGCACAGAAGGATACAATAGGATAAAGGTATTATGTAATGGAAAAATGTCTAAATTCGTCATAGACCTGGACTAAGGAAAGGATAGCCCATTCTGAAAAGAAAACAAGAAAAATAAAAGGGGTTTCCAAAATTCTTTAAATCCCAAATTTGTCATTCTATACACATCTAATATATTGTTTGGATATTGTTAGATACATAGCATCGAATAAAAACATTCGCATAGAAAGTGGGAACAAATCGTTATAGATCTGATTTAATTAGATACCATTCATCAAATACAAAAAGGGTCATATAGACAGAGAATGTAACCTATTCCAAATCAGATTCAATAGATACATAACATCAAAAGACATATCCATTCATAATAGAGAGGGGAAACTTAACATATATGAATCTAATCCACGAGAAGACAAAGGTAACAACCACATTCCTCCCAACTATAGAACAGGGCAACCAAATCTACTTACCCGATTCACCCCCTAGCCTGACCATGAATCCAAGAGGGCGAACTTGGAAACTCCTCCTCAGCAATGTCCTTCAAATTCCAACAGTTATCCTCTTGCCTCACACTTACTCAAAAATGCTCATAACAAGAAGGAAATTCCATTTTAGTAGGCTCCTCTTGCCTCACACTCAATCTGCAGTGTTCATAACAACAAGAGACCTCAAAAATTTTCCCCATCATACTTAGTAGCGTCCTACCTCCTCGCATATGCTATTTATCAATTTTGCCTAGGTCTTTTTCTCTCCTTTGGGGATTTTTCGCATCTTTCTTAATCCTTGATTTTCGGGGGCTGCCAATGGCCAAATCTCTAATTTTCCACTTCTCATAATCAGCCTAGAGGCAGTTCCAACATGTTCCCCACTCATGGAGTCATGGTCAGCTGATTTTTTAACATGGTTGTTCCATTTGTCCTCCTGCAGTTAATAAAAAAATTATGTTGTGATACAGGTGTCATAGTCAAATAGTTAGTTGATTCCAAAGAGATCTCTACCCAGCAGTCACAGTAATTAAGTACAATTATTAAATTCCAAATTTGAATTTGCCAAAAACAGAAATAAATTTCCAGCACACAAAAATAAAAATATTTATTTTGGGGGGATGTCACAATTGTCGTACACCCTGAGAAGACAAAATACATTATGGAATGGCTAGTACCTAAAGGTTTAGCAGATATCTGGTCATTCATGGGAATCACCAGATTTATAGAGGGGTTTTCCAAGATAGCCTACCCTATCATGTCGTTACAAAAGAAAGGGACCAAGCTTAACTGGTCACAGAAGTGCCAAGACAGTTTTAACAAGTTGAAGGAATTATTAACAATGACACCCATCTTGAAGTAGCAAACGCTTTAAGAAGAAGAATCTATGGGTTATTTGAAATAAATATCAACAGGGAAGAAAGTGATCTGGAACAAAGAATAAGGACGACAGGTATTAACGACAGAAATTACACTAAGATAGTGGCAGAGTTACAAAACAATATTGCAAACTCAGATAAACCAGATCTAAGTATCGATAAGAAGGGGCTATTATGATTTAAAAATAAACTTTACATACCATGATCAACAGCGTTAAAGTTAATAGTCTTGGACGAAGTTCATAAGAAACCGTATTCTGGCCATACAGGATACTAGAAAAAAATAACAACACTTAGAAAACTATTTTTCTGGCCTAGTATGAAGTGATAAACAATAGAATACTTGGCTAGGTGCCAATATTGTTAGCAGTTTAAGGCCGAAAACCAGCATCCAATAGGCCTATTACAACCATTACCAGTACCAGAATGGAAATGGGAGACCATATCGCTGGACTTTATAATAGGTTTTCCTAAAACTCAGAAACAAAATGATTCTATCATGGTGGTAATCGATAAACTCAGTAAGTCTACAGACTTTATTCCTGTAAAGTCTACTTTTATGATGCAGAACCTCGACCCTCTGGTCGTGATCTACACAAGATCGTTCTAAATTCTCCTCGAGCCGAAGCAGCTCTCTCGGATCCCTATTGGAACCTCACGAATTCGATCCATAGTTATTTCATGAAAACTCGCCCTACGCAACCTAACACCAAGCGCGAACCTTACATATCCATGCGACCACAAATGGGCCTTAAATCTCCATGCAACCACAACCAGGCCTTAGCGCAAGTGCCTTTCGCAACTTGTGAGTTCATGAGTCGATGACCCTCGACTCCTCTTTTCCAAACTTCTGATACCCGAGATGCGATACGGGTATAGCTCCTCCTTCCTAGCGCCTGCTACATATAACCGTAGGCTAGGATAAACATTAGCACTACTAACAATTCATGACTTCGTGAGTTGGAGTGTTGATTCCTCGTGCTCCTCCTTTTTGAATCGCCGAAACACGATAAGTCAACAATGGGTTGACTCCTTCTGAGGTGACGTGTGTCCACCACCTATCACCCACTTCCATCTTTTCTATGCGCTCTATGTTTTCGCCACCTGTCAACCACATGGTCCCCACCTAAAGGATGTGACATGTGTTCGCATGAGACCTCAATGCTCGACACTTCACAACTTCTACATTTGGAAATAAATTCTTTCAACCCTGAACCCCTGATACGTGATACCACGTAGAGGTTCTGATCCAACAGTTCTCCCGTGGCTTGGATCCAATGGTATGGATATCGTTATCTGCTCCTCACAACTCAGGACTTCGTGAAACCAAGAATTTGGTCTGCTCTCCAAACTTACGAACGTCAAATTCATGAAATGATCTAGATTTCTGCCACCTATCCTCCAAAATGGATGCTCCTAATGCTTTCGAGACTTGACGAGTCCTCTTCCTTCTGCTGTTACGAGATTTAAACCTCACACACCTTTTCTGAATCCGATGGCTCATGGAAACTTGACACTTCTCCCTTGAAGTTTGTGCCATCCATTCTACCCTTTTGTGTAGCTTCCTAGGGATTAAACCCCTCGCACCTTCTCCTGGATTCGATGGCTATTGGTCCTTGGTGCTAGATATGATGGACCAGATCTAATCTCTTGCGCGCTCTTCTACATACTCGGACGTAGGCTCCAACGGTCTATATCTTACCCTCTGCCCAATCCAACAATAGTTATGCTCTTCCTCCTGAGCTTTCTTCGCTTTTTGACTTAGAGGATTTTCTAAGTCTCAAAGGTCTTGACCTTCAACTCTTCCTCTTGCGAGCCCGGTTCCTTTGGGTCTCATCTATGTTATAGAAATGCTATCCCTTCTGAGCTTCGTCCTCTCAAAGATTTACTCCTACGTACACTTTGCATTCGAGGATCTCAAATAACTCATATTTCAGAAGTCTTCTAGAAAAGAAAACTCCTTACACCCACCTGGCATTATGTTGCTCAATGCACACCTTGCAGATCCTACAGAGTATTCAACAACTCTGTGAGTGCCCTTCTCCTCAACACTTCTCCTTCCTCTGAACTCATCATAGAGTACTTCTATGCACTCTATGCACTTTCTCAAGGAACTTTTGGCAGAGTTCTCCAGAATCCTCAATGACTCTGTCTTCTTACCGAACTCAAAATAGAGTTCTCCTCAATGCATCCTATGCATTTTCTCAATGCCCTCTTGGCAGAGTCTCACAAAATTCTCAGAAATTTTGTCTTCCTTGTGCCCTCCTCTGCAAAGTTCTTCTTTCAAGGTGTTCAACAATCTTGAGGCCTCCTCCTTGAGTCAATGATTTCCTCTAGTGTTCCCCCCTAGCACGCCTTCGTCTAAATTCCTCATAATTCAGAAGTGCACTCTATGCACTAGCTTACAAAACCCGCAGTGTTTTGTCATGCAACCTCTTGCATGAAGCCACAAGGAACCATATATGGAATCAAAGAACCCAACAGACAACGAATCATGTCTGTAACCTGCAAATGTAAACAAAACATACACCCACAACATTTCATCAACACATAGAGACATTCATTCATGAACTCACCAATACATGAACAACAACATGCAGGAAAACTGCTCTGTTTGTATTAATAAAAAATGTCTGATTACAATGTGTTCGAGCTCGGACTGCAACAGATTCTAGGCTCTCCTCTCTTATATAACCTATTCTCTCTTCTACTCTTCCCCTCTCTTATCTAGATACAAAGAAGATCTTTTTACAAAGAGGGGTTCCTCGAGCTCTTCCCTCCATCTCACCAACTCTCATTAAATTACATTCAATTACATTGAATGGTTGTCTAGTCTGAATCGGATCTAGATCTCAACCTTACAACCATTTAAGGAAAAATTTATCTAAATCCTGCGCACATGCATGGATTTTGGCTCTACCAACCTTACAATATTTAATACAAATTTTCAAAATTTGAAAAACGATAGGGCTGGGCCTCTCTCCTTCCATTGAATGCGTGCTTTTGATGTGATGGTTGGCTAGCATGTAGCTAGCTTGGAGAGATTCTCTTCCATCATACTCCTCTGATGTGAAAAGTTCATGAGCTTCCCAGCATCATTGTTGAAATCCACCTGGATCCCAAACAGTTCTTTGGAGTTGTTTACCCACTCCATCGCTTCGTTCCTGCTATTGCTTATGTTTCCCTACTGCTATGGCAGGTTCTCCTCTTCTCAGCTTCTCGTCACTGGCAGTTTCTGCTGCTGACCTCGATATCAGCCTTCTAATCTTCTCAATCTCCTTGTCCAGCTGCCCCCATGGTTGGCTCTCCTTTTGCAGCTTGCTTTGCTGCACTTCTTCTCTGCAAATGGGTAGATCATCCTGATCCCCCATGTTATCTTCTTCCTCTGTGTCCTCAACTTGCCACCCTGTTGAAAAATTCATCTCTGCTATCTTATCCTCTTGAATGAACTGTTGTTCAGTCACCTTCTCTGACAGACTTGCTTCTTCCATTTCCCCTTGTGCTGGTTGAATTCCAGCTTCCTCCAACTGCTCCTCAGACTAGGATTCTCCTTCATCTTCTGCTGCATGCCTCGACACTGCAATCATCATCATCTGTTCATCTCTCTGACTAAAATTTCTGAGTGATTCCTCAAAATGCTCCTCTGCTAACATCTGCATGACTGTCTTCTCATGGAAATCATCTACCGGTTCTGGGTTATTCAACCAATCCTCCAACATTTCTATCTCCTTCTCCCAAGGAGTGAGCATATCAACCATGTGCTCCTCTTCTCCTTGGGAAACTTCTGACATCTGATCCATCTCTTTGATAGTCACAATTGCCTGTCCTTCCACTGTTGTTGCCTCTGCAACACAAGCTCTCACCTCAACTGGGCTAAGTGGCAGGAATATCTCAATTCCTCCAATGACCAGAAGACATTTCTATTCCTCCTTCTCCATTAGCTCTCCACGCTGATATGAACTCACCTATGAGATCATCTTTTCTCCCTTTCCCACCTGGTAATTCAGGATTTCTTTCCTACCCTCTCGATAGTCTATGAGATCCTCCATCGATCTCATCTCATTTCCCTCTTGGAAACCTGAGTTTTTTGTCCTGCCCTCCTGGCAGTCTTTGAGATCATCCAGTGATCTCAGTTCATCCTCAATGTCACTGAGATTTCTCCCAGTCTCTGGTTAACACACACGAACCATCTCCTCTTCATTTCTGAGGCTTTCCACATACCTTATCCAATCCTTCAATAGCCTTCGTTGTCTTTTGGCCAACAACTCCTTGATTGGCCACTTTACTTTCGTTTTCATGGGCCATTCATACACCCAATCTGTCTTTGGATCCTGATGCATTTGAAATGTAAGCTTCTCCATCCTTGCCCTCACCTCAGTGATCTCTTTATCCATATCAACTTTTCTATGCTACTGATGGTCCTTATTTCCACTACATCCATGGCCTTCAGTAGCCATATTCATGTTCCTGTATGCCCTCCTAGAAAACTTGTTGCTGTCACTCTACAACAGTGAGTGCTTCGAACCTTTCCTACAGTCCTCCTGACTGTCTATTGACTGTTGCGCACCTTGCAACAATCATCACAGAGCTTCAACACTCTGTCTTCCTTTTCCTCTGGCTCCCTCTACCTGCAATATATAGACAAAATCAAGCTCTTATACCACAACTAATGTAAACCCCCGACCCTTTGGCCGTGACCCACATAGGATCGTTCTAAATTCTCCTCGAGCTGAAGCGGCTCCCTCAGATCCCTATTGGAACCTCACGAATCCGATCCACAAGTCCTTCATGAAACCTTCCATGTGCAACCTAACACTAGGTGCGGGTCTTACATCTCCATGTGACCACAATTGGGCCTTACATCTCCATGCAACCACAACTAGGCCTTAGCGCAAGCGCCTTTTACAACTCGTGAGTTCGTGAGTCGATGACCCTCGACTCCTCTTTTCCAAACTTTCGATACTCAAGATGCGATACGGGTATGGATCCTCCTTGCTAGCACCTACTACATACACCATAGGCTAGGCTAAACATTATCACTACTCACAACTCGTGACTTCACGAGTTGGAGTGTTCAGTCCTCATGCTCCTCCTTTACGAATCCCTGAAACACGATAAGTCAACAATGGGTTGACTCCTTCCCAGGCGACGTCTGTCCACCACCTGTCACCCACTTCCATCTTTTCTGTGTGTTCTATGTTTGTGCCACCTGTCAACCATGAGATCCCCACCTAAAGGATGTGATACGTGTTTGCACGAGCCCTTAGTGCTCGACACTTTGTGTCTTCTAGGGTCGAAAATAAATTTTTTCAGCGTCGAACCCCCGATACACGATACCACGTGGAGGTTCTAATCCAATGATTCTACCATGGCTTGGATCCAATGGTCTGGATCTCCTTCTCTACTCCTCGCAACTCAGGACTTCGCGAAACCAAGAATTTGGTCTGCCCTCCAAACTCACAAACTCTAAATTCATGAAATGATCCAGATTTATGCCACCTATCCTCCAAAATGGATGTTCCTGATGCTTTCGGGACTTGACGAGTCCTCTTCCTTCTGTTGTTATGATATTTAAACCTCACACACCTTTTCTAGATCTGACAGATGATGAAAACTTGGCACTTCTCCCTAAAAGTTTTTTTAGTCCATTCTACCCTTCTGTGCAGCTTCCCAGGGATTAAACCCCTCACACCTTCTCCTAGATCTGATGGTTATCAGTCCTTGGTGCTAGATCTGATGACCCAGATCTAATCTCCTGCGCACTCTTCTACATACCTAGATGTAGGCTCTGATGGTCCAGATATCGCCCTCTAGCCGATCCAACAGTAGCTATGCTATTCCTCCTGAGCTTTCTTGGCTTTTTGACTTAGAGGATTTTCTAATTCTCGAAGGTCTTGACCTTCGACTCTTATTCTTGCAAGCCCGATTCCTTTGGGTATCATTTGCGTTATAGAAATGCTATCCCTTCTGAGCTTTGTCCTCTCATAGATTTACTCCTATGCACACTTTGTGTTCGAGGATCTCAAATAACTCATATTTGAGAAGTCTTCTGGGAAAGAAAACTCCTTACACCCACCTGGCATTCTCCTGCTCGATGCACACCTTGCAGAGCCTACAGAATATTCAATAACTCTATAAGTGTCCTTCTCCTCGACACTTCTCCTTCCTATGAACTCATAATAGAGTCCTTATGTGCACTCTATGCACTTGCTCAATGCGCTCCTGGAAGAGTTCTCCAGAATCCTCAGCGACTCCGTCTTCTTACCGAACTCAAAATAGAGTTCTCCTCAATGCATCCTGTGCATTTGCTCAATGCCCTCTTGGAAGAGTCTCACAAAATTCTCAGAAATTCTATCTTCCCTGTTTCCTCCTCTACATAGTTCTTCTTTCAAGGTGTTCAACAACCTTGAGGCCTCCTCCTTGAGTCGATGACTTCCTCTGGTGCGCCCTCCTAACACATCTTTGTCTAAATTCCACAGAATTCAGAAGTGCACTCTATGCACTGGCTTACAGAACCCGCAATGTTCTGCCATGCAACCTCTTGAAGGAAGCCACAAAGAACCAGACCTGGAATCAAAGAACCCAACAGACAACGACTCCTGTCTGTAACCTTCAAATGTAAACAACACATACATCCACAATATATCATCAACACATAGAGACATTCATTCATGAACTCACCAATACATGAACAACAACATGCAAGAAAAACTGCTCTGTTTGTATTAATCAAGAATGCTTGATTACAATGTGTTCGAGCTTAGACTGCAATAGAGTCTTAGCTCTCCTCTCCTATCTAACCTATTCTCTCTTCTACTCTTCCCCTCTCTTATCTATATACAAAGAATATCTTTTTACAAAGAGGGTCTCCTCGAGCTCTTCCCTCCATCTCACCAACTCTCATTAAATTACATTCAATTACATTGAATGGATTTCTAGTCTGAATCAGATATAGATCTCAACCTTATAACCATTTAAGGAAAAATTTATCTAAATCCTATGCACATGCATGGCTTTTGGCTCTACCAGCCTTACAATATTTAATACAATTTTTCAAAATTTGAAAAACGAGAGGGTTGCGCCTCTCTCCTTCCATTGAATGTGCGCTTTTGATGTGTTGGTTGGTTGGCATGTAGCTGGCTTAGAGAAATGCTCTTGCATCATTTTAAAGCTATAAACATTGCTGAAATATTTATGAAAGATATTTTTAGACTACATGGTATTCCAAAAATGGTGATTTCAGATAGAGACGTAAAATTCACATCCACTTTTTGGAAGGAATTGTTTGCAGTGATAAATGCTAATTTGAATTTCAGTACGAGTTATCATCCAAAAATAGATGGAAATACCAAAAATAATAACCAAATCATAGAGGATATGCTCTGCATGTACGTAAGAACAAAACCGAACAAGTGGGAAGACTATCTACACTTTGTAGAATTTGCATATAACAATGGGTACCAAACCTCGGCTAAGTTAAGCCCTTTCAAGGTACTGTACGACAGAAAGTGTATGACTCCAATTAGCTGGGATAACTTGGCTGACAGACTCATGGTCGGACCAGAGATACTCCAAGAAATGGAGAACATGGTAAGGAAGGTACAACAGAACTTAAAAGAAGCACAGGACAGACAGAAGGGCTATGCAGATAAAAAAAGAAGACACTAGGAATTTCGAATGGGAGACCATGTTTATTTGAAGGTCAAAGCCCAAAAAATTTCAATGAAGCTAGGGAACTATGCCAATATGGCAGATAGGTTTTGTGGGTCCTTTGAGATACTAGCTCAAATTGGACCCGTAGCATACCAACTTGCACTTCCAGCTAATCTTAGAATTCATAATCTATTTCATGTTTCTTTGTTGAAAGAGTATGTTCATGACCCTACTCATATGATTGATTGGAACTTGGTGTAGGTGGAACTCGAAGGTGAGTTCCAGGTGGAACCCCTGCATATTCTGGACCGTAGAGAAATAACACTTCGGAACAGAGGCGTCGCTCAAGTAAAGGTGCAATGGAATCACTTTAGTCCTGAGGAGGCCACTTGGGAGTTGAAGGGAGATTTGTGGAAATATCATCCAATCATGTTCCAAGAAAGGAAAAAACACTAAGGAAAATGTTTTATTGAAGGGGGAAACGAGGTGACATCCCCAAAAATAAAGTATTTTTGAAATTTAAAATTTGTTGGAAAATTATTCTGTTTTTAGTAAATTTGAATTTGGAATTTTTTTGCCATTTATGGAAATTCTGAATTTAGAATTTGATAATTGTAATTAATTATTATGACTATTGGGCAGAGATCTGATTTGACCCAACTAACTATTTGACTATGACACTTGTATGAAAACAAAATATTTTATATTGATTGCAGGAGGACAGATGGAACAACCATGTTAAATCATCTCACCATGACTCCATGAGTGGGGAACATGTTGGAACTACCTCTGGGATGATTATTACAAGTGTAAAATTAGATATTTGGCCATTGGCAGCCCCTGAAAATCAGGGATTTAGAAAGTTGCGAACATTCCCTTGGGGGGGGAAGAAAGACCTAGGCAAAAGCATTGTTTTTGTTAAATAACATATGTGAGGAGGCAAGACGCTGCCTAGTATGTTGGAAGGAGGAACTACTGAACAATTGTTGTTATGAACACTGATTCTGAGAGTGAGGCAAGGGAGAAGAGACTACAATGTTGTTTCTTTTATGAACACTATTGTTTGAGTGTGAGGCAAGAGGGGGATACCGAAACTGAAAGCCATTGATGAGGAGAAGTTTTCCAAGTTAGCCCTCATGGGCTCATGGTCAGGATAGGGGTGAACTAGGCAAGTTATTTTGGCTTCCCTGTTCTACTGTTGGGAGGAACGTGGTTGTTCCTTTTGTTTTCCCATGAACTAGTTCAAATATGTTAAATCTTACCCTACTTTGTTTACATGATTATATGTATTAGATGTAATGCAATTGTTTGTGCTATATTGAAATATTCCCATGGATAAAATCTAGTTGAATGTTGCTGAACTTGATATCCGATCAAAAGAAAATTCCTAAACTAAATCTGAGTGAATGTTGTTTCCAATTTGGTATACTAATTGAAAAGGGCATGTTGGCTCTGATATGATGAAATAAAAACTGTAGAATAAGCCTCATCTTATAATCGTAATTTCTGAGAAAATGAAGTACAAGTGAAATATGAATGGAATCGAACCCCAGAGATAGATATAAGTCTGCTTATACGCGTGTAGGTAACCTTATCATGGGAATTTAAGACCTGGGATAAAATTTATGTATCATGGGAATTTAAGACCTGTACACACTATATGAAGAATTATAAATTCATAATTGCATACATAGATATATTTAGAGACATACATATCTATAT
>SNQJ01S0079987.1:35795-55574 GCA_010110895.2 Picea sitchensis
TCAAATAAAAACATCAAAGGTCTTAAAGGAAATTGACCATGTGGTTTTGTATATATTTATCATACTTGATTACCGAATCAAAATGTTGCAGGATACCATTCACATGAAGTCTGGGATTTGTTGTGACTTGGATCAATTGACAATTATAAAAGCTTATGATTTGAGTTAATTTTTCTTTTGTTTTCCCAACAAATAATTCATGTAGTACTTCAATGCCTAAACTATGATGTACAATTCCTTATCTTATTTGGGTATATTATGATTGCACAAACAAAAGTTTCAAGTGTTATGTTATCCAACTCCTTCATTGTATCAAAGGTTTTTCCATTGTGTATCATGCGAAATTTGTTTTGATTTCAAATGAAATTTCAAGTTTCGTTAGATTTAATATTGATGAATTACAATTTTTTCAAGTCAAAGCTTCAGTTACTTGGTTTTCAATTGCAATGAATTGAAAGGTTATACTTGCCTTTTCTAATGTTCATTGAAGAGACACTTCATTCCTAAATAATTTTCTAACCCCATGAATTACCTTGGTTCAATTAAATTATCTGGGATCAACCAATTTACAACGAATTTTATATTTCTTAGGTCAATACACAATTCACATCCTCTAACTACAAAATCCATACACAACAATAATTGTTTTCCAAGCTCATATTTCTTCATGTTGGCTTGTAATTAATTGTGTTGAAGGGTTAAAAATATCATCTCCAAATGTTTCAAATGATCTTCCCAAATCTTTCTAAAAGTCAAAATATTATCCAAGGAGGCTACAATAAACAAGTTCGAGAAATGGTCTTAGGATATCATCCATCAATCTTAGAAGTGTTTTGATAGTATTGTGTAATATAAATTGCATAATGACTCACTCATGCAATCCATGTGTTTTTTTTAAAGTAATATTCTAAATTATTCCTTGTGTATCTTGTCATATTGGTATCCTTACTTCTAACCCAACTTCATGATAAAACATGCTTACAATATTTGGTTGATTAGTGCCTTCATTATTTGTAGGGGATATATATATATATATTACAATATTACAATATTACAATGTAATATGCCATTACCATTTTACAATGTAATATGGTAATGCCATATTACAATTTAATATGGCATTACCATATTACATTGTAATATGGCATACAATATGGTATACCATATTACAATGTAATATCGTAATACCATATTTCATGTAAATTTTGTTTTTAAACTTAAAGCCATAGTCGCAATATTGACAAAAGTTTGTCGGAAACAATTTTACTATTTTACCAAAACTATCGCTATAGCAACTAAATTTCGTCGCAATTTGCCACAAATTTTCGTCACACATACAACATCTGCGTTGTAAGCTTGATTTTGAGATATTTTTTCATGGATATTGCCACGGTTTTTCGTCGCAAGTTGCGACATTTTTACGTCGCACATTCAACATCTACATCATAAGTTATAGGCTTAGCATAACTGTTCATCTCAATTGTGACAAAGTTTCGTCGTAATTTCCACATTTCTTCGTTGTTGTTGCAACGTAATTTCGTAGAAATTGGGACGATGCATAGGGTTAACTGATGTTGAAGGTGGTGACATGTGCATCGCTTATTTCATCGATGTTTCCACACACACCTGGATCATGGATATAGTGATGAAATTATTCTGACGAAAAAAAATCTCAGCTGTCGTGGACATTGCAACAGATATGTGTGACAATATCAACAAAAAACCGTCGTAAATTTGGTCATATGTAGTAGTGTGGGAAAAATATATTTTGCAAGATGATTTT
Source organism: Picea sitchensis (assembly GCA_010110895.2). NCBI lineage: Eukaryota > Viridiplantae > Streptophyta > Pinopsida > Pinales > Pinaceae > Picea > Picea sitchensis. The sequence continues at coordinate 37,579 of SNQJ01S0079987.1, forward strand.
ACACGATTTATTTTTGAAAAAGATTATACACTCATTCTCATGGAGATCAAATACTCTACATTGCATATTCATGCTTTGATTAGTTCAAATTTTAATGATTATTCTTCGTGTTTTGAAATGATCCATCTCATCAAAGGAAGTGCTCAAACCAGTAATCCAATTGATGTCATGAATCCTTTTATGATGTGTTCCCCATTGACATATCTAGTTCTTCGAAGTCATAGTTTGCATTCTATTTTTTATGACAGGATATTAGAATGGCTTGAGGATTCATATCTAAAAAATCTTCATAATAAAGATAAAGTTGTACTTTTTTTGTTTCTACCTAAATATCTAGGAGGTAAGCATGACATGATTTTTTTATGTCCTCCATGTGAAGAAATTGATGAACACTTGGATAATTTTCAGGAGGATGGGGAACTTCCACCTTTGTCGATGGTTTTGTCAGGTTCCCATAATATTAACAAGGTTTCCAAACTCACTTACATTCTTCCATGCCATTATGACCCATATCATGACAAGATTACAGAATGGTTAGAGGCTTCATACATCCAGAATGTTCAAGGGAATGATAAGGTCATGCTTTCCTTGTTTCTAAATGATGATTACAAAGGTAAGTATGATGTATTTTTGTCATATTCAGTTATACTACCATTCTTGTTACTAATATTTGATTTTATTTTCATTGCAGGATTGGAGTTACTCCGATGGTTACCTTAGAAGCATGACTTCACTTAGTATTTTGATTTGTTTAGTAGTTAGAGTAGGTTTAGGATTCGATTTCCTTTAGTTTTCTTTCTCACTGTTACTTTATGAGACTATAAACTTAGGAACTCAAGATAACCCTTAGAATATTAATCTAGGCAAAGGGTGTCCTAAACAAGAAATATTTGCATTCAGAAAATTGTTTAATGAATTTAAATATGTATTTGCTTGGACATTTGATGATCTAAAAACCTTTTATCCAAACATAATACAACATGTAATTCCTATGAAGCCCCAAACCCAACCATTTCAACAAGAACATAAGAAAATGCATCCTAAACTAGAACCTATAGTAAAAAAGGAACTAAATAAATTATTAACCTGCAAAATCATTTTTCTAGCTCAACATACCCAATGGGTATCCCACTTGGTTCCAATAAGAAAGATGAATGGAGAAATTCGACTCTGTGTCGATTTTCATAACTTAAATCGAGCCTTTAATAAAGAAAATTAGCATGTTCCTCCAATGGAACAAATTTTGCAACATGTATCTGGTTATGAAAGAATATATCATTAGATGGTTTCTCAGGGTACAACCAGGTCCTTATGTCTCCATCAGATCAGTTAAAAACCACTTTTCGCACCCCTTTGGGCACCTATGCCTATCGAAAAATGTATTTTGGATTGATTAATGTCGGAGCCACTTTTAAGAGAGCAATGGATATTGATTTTCATGGCCTTATCAACAAATCGATTATTGTATACCTAGATGATTTCACCGTCTTTTCAAAGAATAAAAAAGATCACTTGTCACATCTTAGGGTTGTATTAGAACCTTGTCATAAGTTTGGTATTTCATGGAATCCTAAGAAGTCACTTTTTGCAGTAGAGATGGAAAGGTTACTTGGATTCATAGTTTCGAAGGAGGGGATGATAATAAACACTGAATGAACGCAAGCTATTGTGAATGTTCCTCCACCATCTTCCAAAAAGGCTATGCAACCTTTTCTCGGTAAAATAAATTTTGTGAGATGCTTTGTTCCAAGTTTTTCTGAGATGGTTAGGCCTCTGCAAAACCTGATTAAAAATGATGTTTTTTTTCAAATGGGGACCATAAGCGAACCTAGATTTCAATTCCATTAGAAAATAAATAACCAAATCCACCTCTCGGATGAGTCTTTATTTATCCAAAGACTTCACGCGTTACACTTTTACATCAGACAGATCGTAGGTTGTTTTGCTTACTCATAAAAATGTTGAAAACAATGAAATGCCCATTTCATTTATGGGTTTTGTTTTTAAAGGAGAAGAATTAAATTATCTCAGATGAGATCAACAAACATATGTTGTATTTAAGGAAGTTAAACATTTCATACCTTACCTGTTGAAATCTAGTGCAATGATGGGTACATAAGGAGCTACCTGAAGTGGACACATATTTCTTCATCAATGGGAGGATGTATCACATTGCTCCTTCTTCCTTACATGGATTGGGGTTATTTTCCATGGATGGCCTAAAGGTCGGTTATGAAACTGTAACTGAATTGATGGAGTTTGTCAGACCATTATACAAATACAATGACTGGTTGATGTTGGTCTGATACACAAGAAGTATGAGGAGATACAGAGTTGCCGCAAATTATATACAACTAGTAGATAACAATCAAAATAAATGGGCGACTATGTATATGGATGGAAGACCAAAATATTTTGGAAACATTGTGAGATTTATAAATATTACACGACCAATGGAAAAAAATAAGAAACCAAATTTCATATTTGAGGGACGCGAAGGAAATCGTATATTTGTATGTGCAACAAAACAAATAGTTCGAGGTGAAGAGTTGTTGATCGTTGTTATAACAAGATTTTCCTCACCCTATGCAATCTTGCACATAAGGCCCTTTTCCATTTCCCTATGTTGACTTATCATCCATGTTTGTAACATGTGGAACTAAAAATACATATGTTTTCACATGTATGCATCTTGCCTACTATACAACATGCGTATATGCAGGTTGCACCACTACAGCCTGTGTAAATCGAGATTTGTGCCATAAAATGAAAATTAATGTCAAGTTTCCATGTCACAACAAGAGATATATGATCCTTGTCCTTTCATATACTGGAAATGTTCCAACCTAGCCCTTATGTTCCATTTTGAAGGCTATAAATGGGCCAATTCTAAGCTATGGAAAGAGGAGAAAGAATTCAACTTTGAGAGCAAAGTTACTATGGAGAAATTATTTAATTCATATTGAGTTTGCATCCCTTTGTCCTTTAAGTATGAACACAATGTCCATCCCCCAATATCTTCCCTTATTGATTGAGAACCTCATTGTTTCTCTTTTATGAGCTTTCCTTTAGTGGAGTATTGGATGGTGGAGGCCCAGCTGGAAGGAACTTAATTTCTCGGTTTCGAATTGTGCCGACACAGAAGTTTGTAACATTTTCACTTATGTTGATCATATATTAATAGAAATACTCTTTTCTCATCCAATTGATATCTTGCAAATATTTGAGTTATTATCCATGTGTGTGTTTCTCATGTTTATTAATGGATTATGCTATTGAATGTGCTAACATTACATAATGTCACCATATGCTTGTTTTGCTTACTTGTTGAGGACTAGTTGCAGGTATATTGCTTTGGGTCGAGTGCTCAATAGTGGACTTCATCGAACGCCTGGACGAGGTAGGCCTTTTATCTTTTCTTGCTGTCATATTTTTTTTCATAGCATACTTGAGAAGAGAGTTGATTTATGAAGTCATTTTCGTCTGTTGTGGTTTACCCTAGCCACAGAGAGATTTTCCTCGTAACAATCGATTACAAATTAAATAAAATAGATGGAGGGGTGTTGGGGTAAATATCATACATAACATTCAATTCAACCTTTGATCAATCATTGTTATAATTTATCGCTGAAATATTTCAATTTTTTAATGTATATATTTCATTTTTCATTATTAATTTTCTGATATTACTGCGATATTTTGTTTTTTTAATGTTACAATTGCTTTCATAACTTTTGTTGATTAATTTATTGTCTCAACATATGTCTAGGGTGATCATGGAAAATCACACGCTACATCTATCCAAGGTGACTGTGGAAAGGCACTTGTTGTGAATCAACAGGTAAATGTTAAATATAGTAACAAGTTATGACTACAACAACTAAATTTATGAAATTTCATTATTTATTTTCTGATATTACTGCAATATTTCATTTTTTTAATGTTATAGGTGAATTTCATAACTTTTGTTGATTGATTTGTTGTGTCAACATCTATCCACGGTGACCGTGGAAATCACATGCTACATCTCTCCAGGGTGACCACGAAAAGGCACCCAGTGTGCCTCAACAAGTAAATGTTAGATATAGTAACAACTTATGACTACAACTAAATTTATGAAATTTCATTATTTATTTTGTGATATTACGACAATATTTCATTTTTTAAATGTTATAAGTGAATTTCATAACTTTTGTTAATTGATTTATTGTGTCAACATCTATCCAGGGTGACCATGAAAAATCACACGCTACATTTTCCCAGGGTGACCGTGGAAGGCCACCTGTTGTCCCTTAATAGGTAAATGTTAAATATAGTAACAAATTATGACTACAATAACTAAATTTCTCATAGGTTAAAGTTCATCTCATTAATTTTATTAATTAATGTATTGTGGCATGGTCACCATGGGAATTCACCCACTCATAGTAGATCAGAGAAGGGTGACCGTGGGAAGTCACCAGATGCACAAAAACATCAAGTAATTGTTAGTGCTTAATAATAACTAAATTTGATTACAATATCTAATTTTTTTTATGTTAAAATTATTTTAATTTCATTTATTGTTTGATGTGTTTAGTCGAGTACAGTTGATTTGGATGATGAGGATCTTGAGGATGAAATATTTTATTCCAATGACCCAATAAAAACTGTCGTGAAGGCCTTGAAGAAGACAAACATATAATATCTATTTTGTTTTACAAAAGACCCCTGACAGATGAGGACATGACAAGAATTGCAGAGCTACAAAATCTAATAAAATCTTTTGGGGTGAGTGGCATCTTCACATATTTTTATCAGCTATGACAATTTCATATCCTTTTTTTTGTTTTATATTTTCTATATGATTTGATAAAGTAAATTTATTCGTTTGTGAGATTTTTTAAACCACATGCTCGAGAACCTGCTAAGCCTGAAACTGCTATAGGTAGAAGTGATCGTCCAATGTAACTAAAAAGTCAACAAAGAAAAGTACAAATGAGGATTTTTTACCCTCATGAGGTTCCCCTCGAATATATTGCTGAGGGCATTGATGTTGATCGTCATGACATGCCGAAGCTTGGGACTCCACATGACTCTAGAGATGAAAGTACTGTAAACGGAAAGGAAGTTATTCATGGAGCAACATAAATTAAAAGCACTAGATCACTAGATCTCACCTTTTTGGTAGATGACACATGTGTTCTGATCAAGATTCAGAATATTGCAGGTATTTGTTAATTAAATGATTCATTTTTATCATGAAATTGAAATGGACATTTGTTGAGATTATTATAAATTAATGGATAACTCGTTTCTGCAGGAAATAATGTTTTCTATAGAAACTTGAATGATAAAGAATTGGAGTCGTTTGGCCCCATCATTCGCACATGGTGGAATACGCAAGATAGCGAAAAGAAAGATGAATTGATAGACTGCATGGTAAACTTGTTCAATAATATGTTCAACAAGAAAGTGGTTACTATGTTTGACGACGAGAATTTAAAATATACCAGGGCCCAATATAGGGATAAATTGCAATTAGACCTCAAGAATGAGTTCCCTCCGATGGTTCTGTAGAAAGAGTGGAAGGCCCTAATAGAGGATGCAAAGGAGAACTTGTTTAAAAAACAAGGAAGACATCCATGACTTGGTAAAGTAAGGTGCAACACATGTCATCTTCTTAGTGAAATATGCTCATTTATGTTTTTATTTCTTGTTTTAAGTAACAATTCTGATATCTAACTTTTTTCAAAAATTCCATATATAGGCTACCTCACACCTCCAAAGAAACCAAGGCTATAGTGAAAAAGAACGAGCAACATAAACTAGGCCAGGGTGGCTATGGAAAACTAAAATCCTGAATCATAAAAATTAAATTATTCACTATGGTGAATATTTGTTTAAGAGTAGCGAACAAATATATGTTTTTGTTATTGGTAATTTTAATGGTGTTATGCATTATAGTTAAATACATTCCAAACTGCTGCCACCGAGGAGGACCTAAATCTTGGTTTCAAGTATGGTTTTAAAAGTATGATTGAATATCGGAGAAGCTTGGGGTAGACTCCAATCTCCCTAGCCACACAAATGCAGGCAAATAAAATGAATAAGGAAACCGCGGTAGCATGCTTGTAGAGTCTATTCATATTTTATTATATCACCCTTATCTAAGTATTTATGCTTGTTTTCAAGCAACAGTGAAACCACAATGATGAATCTAGTGGTATTAAGAAGACATCACTTCATACTAGGGAGCATATGTCCAATGATAGTGGGGAGCAGTGTACCCATTCTGGTATGTATGCTTCAGAATTAGAAATATTTTATGTGATTGTAGATATGTTTTTCTTGACTTATACTTATATATTATGTTCTTTAAATGGAATAACATATAGCTCAGGAGGGTGAACTGTGAGAGGAACCAAGTGGACAAGAAAGTAATGCACCAACTGTCACAGCTACATAGACAGGTAAAGAGAAATATTGTAATGTTAATCAAAATAATGAAATAGTTATTTCAATTATATTTCAACATATCGATATGATCATTTTCATTGTTGCAGTTCACGCCCCTGCACAACTTCCTCCACGCCCTTCTCCACGATGTACCACAAGTATAGTACATGAGTGCATGGAAACACAAACAATATAAGGACATTTCATAGGAAATACAATGCCAGAGGATGATTATGATACCCCAATCGTCAGTTTTATGAATGTAAAAAAACATAAATAAATAAAAAACTAGATTTATAAATCCATGAATTGTATTTTGATGTTTATCGATGTTGCTAGTATGAAACATTGTTTATATGAATTACCGCATTATGTTTCAATGTTTGTATGTTCATATGTTTTGATGACTATCCTAGTTATGCATCAATGTTTATATGCTTTCTGTATAAACAAAATCATTTAATGGGTATGGGGCATTGAGAGTGATGTGAGAGGGGGAGGGGGGCAGGCCATATGAGCTTCCACCTTAACGTGGTTGGCCCTATTCAGTAGAGATTAACCTATTCTCGAAACAAAGAGAAGTTAATTAAGGTATGTGACCACTTGAGTTTTTTCTAGAGTATTTTACATAACTAAATGCCTATTTATTTTCTTATATATTATTTACTCATACAAAGAATTTGTCTTTTATGATTCATGCAGGTCTCGGTGATGGAAATGCATCTCGTGGAAAACTCTTATCAATTTGTATGGGCTAATGGATCTAGAAAAAGTACAATGATAAGGTAAGGGTTTTGACATGTTTTAAGTATAGAACTCAATGTAGAACTTATGGAGACACAGAAATGTAAAAATACATGTTTTATTATTGTTAAGATATTCATATTTGCTAGGACATTACTAGCATCAAATTAATGTATGAGACCCCTATGTTTGTGGGATGCATAGAGGGTTTATTCATTGTCCCAAAAACAAGCAGGTCTCATACATCAATTTGGTGTCTCGCTAGGTTGTGACCTATCAATATATTTTTGAGATATAAACAATTTTATAAGTCGATGTGCAATAATATATAAACACATAAACATATTTTGATCAACCCTTGAAATATTGCACCTACAAATCTACTTTGGCATGTTTCTAGGACCATTTATCTCCCCATGTATATTTTGATCATTTTAGGGGCCAAAGGGGAATGCTTAACTTATCTTCCTTTATTTTTTCCTTTCCTCAAAAAAAAATTCAATGCAACTCTTGCCCTTCCAAGTGGGCCAAAATCCCCACTATCAACCAATAATAAATCTCCAAATGACACCATTACAGCCAATGCTTGTTCAACAAGGGGCCCTCAAATATGTATTATGTAAAGGAGCTCACAAGGTCAATTCAAAACCCAATGTACTTCATCGAGGGATACTTCATACACCAAGAATTGTGCCTCCTAAATTCTTATGTGGCCTCTATTGGACATAAGTAATAATAATTAATAGTAATAATTGTGTTAATTAGGTCCATTACATGTCGTCCCTCTTTGAAAGGCTCTATCCTCAAAGTAGGATAAGGGATTGGTACTAGACATCAAATTGTGCATGAATAAACAATAAATGATATTCTTCATTAGGTACAATACTAAGGCTTATGTGTAACATGAAGATGGGAACTTCTGTAGCATATCATTGTAAAGCTTCTATAGCATATCATTGTTTTCAGAGAGTAGAAAACTATTAAGTTTTCTTTTTAACACCTACAATCGTTGCTATAGCGATGTATGCTCATCACAAGTATGTCATCTACGTCGCAAGCCATTGGTGGGTTTTCTACTTTGCCACAGAACTTCGTCGTTATTTCCACACGTCGTCGTCTCTATAGCGACGCATGCTCATCGCAAGAGGGTGTACATCTATTCTTCTTACCACGAATATGTAATTCCTTTCAGTGAACTTGCATCTCTATAGAGATGAACATTCGTGGCAAGAAGTTAAATATTCACTATGGGATTCCATCTTTTCGATGTATGTTCGTGGGTCTACTATCGATAGTTTGTCGCAATTACGACGATGTGAAAAAAAAAATTAGAATAAAATATTTAGGATGATGACACATGGCGGCCTGATTTCATCGTTGTTTCCACGAGCAATCTTAGTGCGTGGATATAGCGAAGTAAAAATTTCCACGAAAAATATTGTTTGCCTTCGTGGAAAGTGCGATAGATATGTGTGGAAATATCAACGAAAAAACATGGCAAATTTGGTCATATGTAGTAGTGTTTGAATCTCTCTTTGATCAATTTTTCTTTTAGATTGCACTAAGTAATTTCTTTTTAGAAATAAACACTTGTTTCTAACATACCACTTCTTTAATTTGGCATGGGACACAATTTCTTGGAATCATGGAGACCTATTCCTCACATAAGGGACAAGACACTAGTTATTTTGCGTTATCACTTATCTCAGTCTAGTACCCAAGATTTAGTGTCTATCGAGGAACACTGCTTGAATAATATACAAGCATAAGCATATCAAACCCGGTTATATATAGATCATTCACTTCCTTCAAGGCTCCTCTCACTGAAATTTAATTGAAGACTGATCATCCTCACAAATAGGTATACACAAAGTAGGTATATCAAATCGATTCTCACAAATAGGTATCATCCCACTTGTCCTTAATAGACAATTGAACCCCCCAACCATATCCCTCTAAAATACACACACACGCACACACACACACATAGAAAAGAGGAGAATACATTTAAAAGTAAAGTCTCTGGAAAAACATTTTAGGTCATGTGGGACATGCATGTATTTATGTTGGGGCTATGGATACTTGTTGGTAGTAGATAAAGGCCCGTGATACTAGGGTGACTACACTAAGGCTCTCGACATTCACTAATAATGGAGAAACATAAAAGAAATGAAATAATTGTCCTAACGTGTATGCATTCATGGTGTATAAGTAACTTGTGATACTCCACTTGCCTCGAGGGAAGGACTAAGTCATGGAAATGAAAGTCATATTCTTTCTTGGAAATGTAACTAGTGATCTAGGCCATGCATGGAATCTCATTAAGCTTATCTCGATTTCAAGGAATAGAGAGACCTTCTAAGCTAGATTTGGGTACTTTATCAAGGTAAACTTTTATGTTTCGAGAATTGGTATTTCTCTTGAAGGTTCAATTGTATAGATTCATGGATTGGCACACTATGTCACCAATTTTTGTGCTAGAAACAAACCTCCTTACTAATTTTGACTTCATTCTTCTAAAGGATAAAAGAGCATGGGGCTCCTCCTTAAAATATGGTTACGTTTTCCATATACATTGTGTTATTTGATTTCAATTCTAAATGATTTTGAAGCTTGCCTTGATTAATTTTTTTAATCTAGCAAATCCCATTTTGCAGAGCCAATTTTGCCAAGAAAATTTATCTTTGGTGATAAAGGCCATTTCGCCAATAAAATTTATTTCTCTTAGACAGGAAATTCATGAAGTTTTTCCTTCTCAAACATTCAAAAATTCCTTACCTGTGACAAAAGATACCTAAAAAAATTATTTTATCTTTATCGTTATTCCATCTTTCAATTTTTATTTAATGTGACTTATCACACCCTAATTTTTTCCTTTTCAACAACATATTGCTCCAAGTTATTTTCCTCCCATAACATGTTGATTCTTAAATTTATCTTTTTTCAACATACTGTTCAAATAATTTTTCTTCCGAGCAATACATCATGCTCCTAATTTTTCCTTTGTGAAACATATCATGCCAAATATTTTTCTTCTCGACGACAAAACATTCCCAATACGACAATAAAATCCCAATAATCATTCTTCAATGCAATGTATCGCACAAATAATTTTTTTTGTCAAGCAAAACGCCACTCTGATAATTCAATTCCTCCATGACAGGACAATCTCCCTATTTTTTTCTGAGCGTGACATATCTCACAATTTTTTTTTGTCTGGACACGACAAATCGAAAACATATTTTTTTTTTCTTCGTGCGATTAATCTCTTTGAAAAATTAAATGCCTCAATTGCATCACTTTATTCCATCCCTTAAACAATTTCTTGTCACTTAGATACACTGATTTGACATTTGAAAAAGTTTTGGAAACGTGAGCCAACGATCATGTTGAAGTTATAAAACCCCATTCTCCCTTCTCCTTTACACCATTGTTGATTGCACCTTCGCTATTTTCGTAGATAAATGGTCAAGACCTCACGTGCCTTGTAATCAACCATGCATTCCACCCCACTGAATGACCAAACGTCTCTTGATAGGTAATCGCCTAGTTTTAAAGTAAATTTGTGTAAAAAGGAATGGAAAAGAAAAGGGGAGGGGTATTCCCGTTTGACGGGTATTCCAATTTGAATAACATGTGTATATAGAACCCCATTCCATTTTCCTTTCACCCAATACTGCTAGTCTAAATGTCACATCTCCACTCTTGTTCATAATGTCCTCGGAGCACAAACAATTGGGTATTTCAAACTCCCTTTGACACCAAAAACACCCCGCTCTTCCTTCAAAATTATCTATTTTGTATATGTGTTGGAGGTTGCGTCTGAATCTCTTTAACCCTAAATAAATCCTTCACTAAACCCTATGTGTATCCTTTTTGGTTTAATTCCTTATGGCTTCACTACTCGTAGAGTTTCAAGTACCTCCCACATATCAACCATAATGTGTCACTTAGAAAGTGAATTCCGAAGCCTTAGTCGAACTTACCTTAAGAATCGTTTCAAAGAAGGATCCCCATCGAAGGGAAAATTCAAGTTAGTTAAGGCCCAAGCCATCGATTTCAAAGGAAAACAAGCATTGTTGTGCGAATCCCCCCTTTGTTTTTTTTAGTCAAGGGCCCATCCATGATGACACCCTGTGCATTGTTTATAAAGATATATCACACTAGTGGAGGGAGATCTATCAAATGTTCTAATTTGAGACCTACTCTAAGTTATTAGAAGGTGACCAAGACCTAGGCATATACCACATGATTGGGTGCTTGAGACTTTACAAGGTAGCTTTCTGTCGTATTCCCATGTCCCAAAGTAGTCTTATGAATCATCTTCCAAGTGGATGTGGATAACATGATAATTAGAGACAAGGACATAAAGGTCATCTCTTCATTCAAGTCATTAGTATTGCATACATGGTAAATGATCCCCATTGAGGATATTGGAATTATAGAATATTGGATGGTGCAATTTCACTTAGATTTCAGAGAACCGATGAAGAATTGGTAGGTTTTGAATAAAAAATTCAATACTAATAAATCCAATACCTATCCCACTAAGATGTTGAGGCAACCATACCAAACATAAACAAATCTATTTTCCAGGATCTATGGGGAAGTTGATGCTAGACAATTCAAGGAAACATGAGTCCCCTTAGTACATACAATTAGAATGACTAGACCTTAGTGCATACAATTCGAATTAATAGACAATTTTTCAATTGCGAAAATATTATGTTTGCCACTTTAGAAAAAAATGTATCATCTACCAAAACCATAGTGTTAGGATAACACTCCAAGTTTCACATGTATTTCTATTTATTAGGTGTGGTATGTATGGTGCATGCCTTCCCAAGCATGGGATTGTAGTGGAAGCTGAGCAATCCTCCCATCCATGTCTATTTCTAAAAATGTGGGAGCACAAGTATCGAAATCACTATCATAATATATGTGAGAATTTCCTAATCCATTTTTTCAAGTGCTATATTTTGGTCCACGTATGTCAAATAAAACAATGAATGCAATTGGTAAAATTGGGGACTAGTTTGGGTTAGAGAACAAAACTTACATCACAATATTTGGCACAACCAAACCTCCTAACATATTCAAAAAAATTGTTCTTAATAAGTTGTCCTTATAGGAAGTAGAATATTATACCTTGATCCATGGAGTGGGAGAAAAACTTCCCAAAGATAAAATATTCGCGTGACAACCACTAACCATATGCTTAGGATGCCACAATTTAAAGACGTTAAGGAGGCACAAGCTAACGTTGACACTCTCGTGACATTCCATTTTGTGGAAAAATATTTCATAGGCATGATTTACTTAAGATTGTCAATAAGCATTATCAGTGCTTCAATGACAGGGTGGGTTAATGAATCTGAAACATGGAAGGAAGAAGAAATTCAGAAGAGAGCCACCAATTATGATGAGCTCGTTTTTAGAATGAGAGATATCTCTCAACACATGAAAAGGTTGTAGAAAGAAGAAGAAACAACAACATAAGAAGAAAGAAGAAATAAATTAGAGGAAAAAGAGAAGAGATATCAATAGGAAGCCTAAAATGACGATCTAATGGATCCTAGTAATCCCAAGACTTCTCCAAGGAAACCCTTGACTAGAGGTCATTTCCCTTTTTAGGAATTAGGATTGGGAGAATTTACACTTTCCAAGGAAAACATCAACTCCTTCATATTTGATAATACCTATAATAAATTTGTGAAGAAAACTATAAGGAAAATTCTTGTTGTTGGTGCCCCACACTCATAGTCACCAGAAAGACATCTATAATAAAAAATATTCATGGAGATTATGTGGCCATATCTTCAACAAGAGTGGCATTCACATATGCTGAAGAACATAACCTTATAGACTTCGGCTCGAAGAGTAAAAATTCAGAGTAAAGAGCCTAGAAGAAGAAGTGAGATATTATAAAAGAGATATCGTCGGTATTCTCAAATTTAGAGTAATATCCGCTGCAACACAAGAATAACTAAATCTCATGGCAATGCAACTATACACTAGCCTCAAAGATTTCCAATGTCTTTCTACACAACTTTTGGAAATTGAAGAAAAAATTAAGATAGAAAAATATATAGAGTTGGAAGGAGAGTTGGAAGGAGTCTCTGAGAACATGGACAATTTAAAGAAGTGGCCATAGAAAAATCCATATGCATTGCAATATATTCCAAGGATGATTGAGAAGAAAAATAAGTTGAACTATGAATCCATTTTGAAGTGCAAAAAAAACTTGAAAAGGACATTTCAAATTCAATAAAGCACTCCAAGCACATCTATATAGTAGAGAGGCTCGCAAATAGATGCATACTACTCAAGATCGAAGATATGGGGCAGTCATCGCCAATTTAATAAATTATAATAGATCTCGAAGCCAACTTGCACTCGAGGACAATATCCATGGGAATGACGCAAAAGGTTAGCAAAGTTGTTCAGAAGAAATACATTGCTACTCCATCTAAAGATAATAATTTGCTCAGTTCCTTTCGAGTAACATTGAAAAATGACATGGACACTTTTTCCCAATTTGCATTACAAGGTAACATTAGAAGACTTATTCCTTAAGAGAATACTTAGAGTTATTAACTATCATGATGTATAAAATGCATACTTCACTAACTTATTTTTAGCTAAAATGTAAATCTAAAGAATAGGAAAAAATAAATTAGGATAATCCAAGACTTAAAACTACCTATGAGAAGTCAAGAAGTCATGAGAAGAAGTTGCAACTCATTGGCTATATAATCACAAGAGCATCATTTTGAAGAGGCTATCACCTTTTTTAATTTTTGCAACCACTTTTGAGATTTGGAACTCATTGGTTATATAATCACAAGAGCATCATCTTGAAAAGGTTATCACTTTTTGTAATTTTTGGAACCACTTTTGAGATTTTAATGAGAAGAAGAACTCATGGCCATTTTGGAGGAAAAGTGATATGGTGTGCGTGATGTATTTTCTATGAACTACTTCTAGCTCATGTTGTAAGGTCATATTGCTCATTTGATCGAATCTTCTTTCATGAATTTGATGGATTTGCTTCATGTTACTTTCCTAGCATTGTTGTTATGAGTGATGAATGTGCAATGCTAAATAAGTTTGTTGTTTGAGACTAATCTATGCACCTTTTTCATCCATGTATTACTAGTCTTTGCTTTTCTTTAACAACTAACTATTTTGGGGTGCAAGAAGGAAGTGGTGATTTCATTGAATGTTTACTTTAGTTAGTTTTATCCTAGCTAGGACAGGTTATAGTAATTTTACTCTTAGTATTTATATTAGTTCATACAACAATCTATATTTTTCATTTCAAACTCTCATACTCATTCATATCGAGTAATGGCATCTCAATGAGAATCTAGATGAGTCACCTATGCCAAATGGTGTGAGGCCTATTTGTAACTTTACATTGGGGAGTACCCCTATGTGTTGAAGAATAGTTTTCCCACGTCAACATACTTTTACTGATTTTCCATTAAATTTATATTTATAGAATATTAATGTTGATTTGAAAGTAATTTCTATGGCTTATCAAATTATAAACTCATGCAAGTCAAATTGATATTAATCTATGTTTTCAACACTCTCCAATTAATATATGGAAACAAATCATTCTTCTTCACTAACAAGAATATTTGCTTCTTCATAATCTTTCTTTGGAGGTTAATTTGTAAACATTTTACTACATAATAATATAAACTTTTAGCTTTCTTTATTTTAACATCATTAAAATTTGATCCACTAACTACATTCTTTGTATTTGTAAATAAAACTTAAGTGGTATCATTTAGAATAGTCAATAATCCTAATTCTCCTTTCCTCCTCTCAGAAGAAAGCATTAATCATGTTTGTCATGTTTGAAATTATTCATTACCCTAATGCAACATTATTATTATTTGAAAAAAATTGTAATTCTCTTTAATAAAAATTTATTATTATTTGAAAAAAATTGTAATTCTCTTTAATAAAAATCTCCTTTACATTATATGTATCAACTAAAGCTAACATACTCGGAAGGCGACTCATCAAGTATTCAAAGTTATCAAGATGATTAGAAACAAGGTAAACTTGTAGAGCACTAATCAAATATTCAAAATTATTAACATGATTCGCAACAATGCAAATTTGTATATGAAATAGATGAATCCAATGGCAATCATAGTTTTGTTGTTTTTTAACTTCTCATTTTATAAACACGTTTTGAGAAATTGGATCTACGTCTTAACCTGTAACTTGTTATGTGTGGAAACTCTCACTATAAACTTCTACACCACCCAGTAGTGAAAGCAGCTAACCAAAGTATTTATAGAGAAAGACCACCCTATGGGCCCTATCTAGCTTCTTTAGCACCCCCAACCAGAATTAAATAATGGTAGAAAAAGCCAGAGTATTGATGGAGAAAGGACACCCTATCGGCCCTATCTAAAACGTCGACAAGAAGTAAAATAAAATCAGAGTGGATAACCATGAGCGAAGTTCCTGTAAGGGCCCTTGCTTAGTTGTACTAAAACTATTATAAAGCCAGACATGATTAAACGATTAAAAATAAACATGATAGGTCATCATTTATTTTCTAAAAATAAACATGATAGGTCATAATTTTTTTCTAAAACTATTATAAAGCCACTAAGCTGATAACTACATGATTAAACGATCACAAATATTGACAGATTATAATTTATTTTGTTTTATTTTCTATATAAACTTTTCTCACAAGATTGATGTACATATCGAGGTTGAAGTGAGATATGCAACTAAAAAACACTCAACCGAGAACATCCTACCAATTATAACCCCCGCCGACTGATAAAGTTACGTTATGTTATATCTATTTTAAAAGTAAGAGTGCCCATCTACTGAGATCGTTGTTTTATGCTTTTTTTTAAGAACATAACGATCGTAATGAAAGGAATCGAAATTTGTTACGCGTTATTTGAGTTCAAAACCTCTAAAAAACCATTCAAGACAATATGTTATATTTTGCTGATTTCAGAAAGACGTAATTTAAAGCAGTGTTACCAAGTTCCAATTTGGATTCGTTAAAAAAAAACAAGGATAATTTTGGCAATTCTAAAAAATATTCTTCAAAATTTTGCTAATATACTTAATCAAAATTAACAATGTTTATCATATCCAAACATAATCTATCCATAAAACTCAAAATATACTTAATAAAAATTAACAATATTTATCATATCCAAACATAATCTATCCATAAAACTCAAAATATCATTGAAGCAATAATTTTCACTTAATCTATGTCACTTGGATTAAGATGTTAAGAGACACTTGGCAACCTTCATCTTCCCTATCAAGAATATAAGAACAATTCATGAGAACTTTCTTTCATGGTGGTGTGAGGTTTTATTTTTCCACTCAAATTATATATTATATTTGTCACAGTACCAATCTTCTTAACCTTTTAACTTAACAAAACTAACTCTATCAAGGATATAAGAACAATTCATGAAACCTTTCTTTTATGGTTGTAAATAATTGCAAGTAATCCTTACCCTCTAAAGATTTGGTAGACAAATTAAGTTTTAGTGGAAGTTATTCATCATCATCATTAAATAGGTCCAAGTAACTTATTTTGATTCCTTTCGTATGCCTCATCTTCCTATCATTAAGCTTATTTACAAGAGAATAGAGGTCTATCCCCTAGTTGAAAGAATTAACTAATTTTCAAATTTATTTTATTGTTTTGGTGAAATTTAATAATTATGTTTCAAATTTTCTATAATTTATGCATTAAAAACACTATATAAACAATGTAAAGTTGTGATTTTGCTTGTCTAATTTCAATGATAATTTCTGAAAAAAGACTTAAACTTATTTTTATTTCTTTTTATATGAAATAAAATGTAAAATGACATGTAAATACATTCAATAATCGCATTCACATTATTGGTAAATGAAAATTAATAATAATCCCTATCAATCCATTCATACTATAATCCTCACTACAATCCATTTCCTATTTAGACCAATCCCAGCAGTTTCGGTGATATGATAGCGATACTCCATGCATTTGGTTTTAAGCCGAAAGATATTGTCCTCAGCCATTGAATGTTGTATTATTAGTTCAAAACTTGCAATCACATGTGATTAAAACAAAAAACCATGCCTCCTTATACCTATTGATAATGGGCACAATTAATCACCTTTTAATCTAAAATTTTAATCTGATGGCTAACAATTGAAGATGTTGGCATATTCTTAGTTAACATTTACCTAATCATATTAAGAAATTACTGTAGCACTATATGATTACCACTTTTAAATGATTAACCTTTGGGATTATCACGTTTGGATTTGCTCAGCTATAGGCGCGTTTCATTTTCTGAGCATTTCATTTCTAACTTTCCTCCACTATCGCCGTGTTTCATTTTCATTTTCTAGATGTCCGCACGTTTCATTTTCCATTTCAATCTCAAAGACAACTAAATTTAGATCTGTAACATACGCAGGAAACGTCATCGAATCCCATGGTTTCCACGTACCTCCATTGACCAGGGTTTTATTTAACAATCGGATTCCCGGGCTATGGATTTCACCCAGAAATGCCAATCATCCCACGACTCCTTTCAGTGTAATAATAAGCAAGTATGGAAATAATAATTTTGGAGCTTTCAACCTTTTGAGTGAGCAACGCAAGATGATTTTATGAAAGAGAAGAGTAGGAAAGGGTCCATGCGGATTGACTTAGGTAGCTGCATGAAGATAATGCACCAGACTACGATGAATTCTGAATCAAAGGTAGATTTAAGCCTGCAAGGACTGAATAAAGTTTAATTTATTTT
>SNQJ01S0079987.1:56046-67183 GCA_010110895.2 Picea sitchensis
ATAAGTAACATTTAATCTTAATTTAATCGGAGTAACATTTAATCTTAATTTTGTATATGACTCCAAAAACTATAACGAATTTCTATTTAGCTTTATATTTTAAAATCTATTAAAATCTAAATACTTTTATGTTTTTATAATATAAAAAATTATCGTTCTTAATTTTAAAAAATTATTATTATTTTTATAAACTTGAATCGGATTAAAGTGATTTACTAATCCTGGATGGGGTGCCATGTCGATTAGATCGGCCACGTGCTGAAGAGCTAGGCAGGGCTTTAAATGCGGTCCACCAGCCCCCCTCTCCTCACCATTGAGATGGGAGCAAGGTCGAGCAGCTAAGGCCTTGGGACAGGGCCTCTCGCACGAGTGAACAGGACGAGTGCTCAGGGCATTAAAGGCTCAGCCTTAATGACCAAGCCTGTCACGATCACCACCATGTTTATCAACAACTCTGAGCGGGACACAATGCATTGTGAGGTTGATCAGTAGAAGTCTAAAATTTCGGCTAGCTGGTGTAGAGCTAGCCACCAAGTCGACGTTTTGGTTATAGTCCTGATTATCCACATGCCGAGGGCAAGGGGTCGGCTGTGTAGAGGCGCAACGTGGTATGCATTTGACTCTAGAAGGAAGCGACAACCACTCAAAATCGTGGCTGATGAACGCCAAAAGGCGATGCCAAAGCTTCCTCCCGCAACTGGAATGATGAAATGCACGAACAACTGGAATTTTATTGTATAGTTTATTATGAATTATTGGAAACGTTTAGGAAAACTAAGTTCTTGTGCAATGATAAGACCTTATGGAAGGGATTTCGTATGGTCTGGGTGTTTGGGTTTAAAAATAAATTAAACTTTATTTAGTCGTTGCAGGCTTAAATCTACCTTTGATGAATTCATCGTAGTTTGGTGCATTATCTTCAAGCAACTACCAAAGTCAATCCATGTGGACCCTTTCCTACTCTTCTCTTTCCTAAAATCATGTTTGTGGACCCTTTCCTACTCTTCTCTTTCATAAAATCATGTTGCGTTGCTCACTGAAAATGTTGAAAGCTCCAAAATTATTATTTCCATACATCCTTATTATTACACTGAAAGGAGTCATGGGATGATTGACATTTCTGGGTGAAATCCATAGCCCGAGAATCCGATTGTTGAATAAAAACCTGGTCAATGGAGGTGCGTGGAAACCATGGGATTCGATAACGTTTCCTGCGTATGTTATAGATCTTAATCCAGTTGTCTTCGAGATTGAAATGGAAAATGAAACGTGCGAACATCCAAAAAATGAAAATGAAACACGGGGATAGTTGAGGAAAGTCAGAAATGAAACGCTCAGAAAATGAAATGCGCCTACAACTGAGCAAATCCAAACGTGGCAATCCCAAAGGTTAATCATTTAAACA
The DNA here is from genome assembly GCA_010110895.2 of Picea sitchensis. NCBI lineage: Eukaryota > Viridiplantae > Streptophyta > Pinopsida > Pinales > Pinaceae > Picea > Picea sitchensis. Next base: position 57,452 of record SNQJ01S0079987.1, read on the forward strand.
TGGTAATCATATAGTGCTACAGTAATTTCTTAATATGATTAGGTAAATGTTAAAAAGTAAACAGGTTAGCTGATACATTAAAAAATACCAAGAAGTTATGAAAAGTAAATCACATTCATTGATTTCGGAGGACGACTATGAATATGCCAACATCTTCAATTGTTAGCGATCAGATTATAATTTTAGATTAAAAGGTGATTAATTGTGCCCATTGTCAATAGGTATATGCCTTTCAGCGTAAATTCAAGAAGGCATTTTCCATGGCGCAGAGGCAGAGAGCACGTAAGACAAGGAAGACTAGGACGCCTCCCATCGCCTATGTGGAGGATATTGTTCGGGAAGAACCCATCCAGGTTTCTCCGGAACATCACCTATTCATTGTGCCAAATAATTGGGATCTGCCAACCTGCGTCATGGACGAAGCCAAGCCACAGGCAGCAACAACGGAGCACAGTCACAAGGAAGGCGACTTAGAATGGGAACCTCCCACTCGCTATCTTGAAGAATTCCCATTTGATGTAGAAGTAGATGTGAATTCAACAGCTGGCGACTTCTCCAAGGATGAGGACCAGCAGGAAGCTCAACAAGGACAACACTATAGGCACAAGAAAGAGGAAACATAGGAGCGACATGTCCAGCTGCCACTCCTGCACCCAGACCACCTAGTTTTGATTTATGAAACAAGAATCCTGGTGGACGACCAAATCCATCGAGCCCTCCAAATCCGCTAGCGCTTTGATATGTTGTTTGATGCCTACTTCAACACATCACCGAGGCGACAATGCCCAACATGCGCACATCCCTTCGTGCTTCCAGCCAGATCGGGAAGGAATGACGGAGTTGATGAAGCCACCAGGTAACTTGTATTGTGAATGTTTATAGTTAGAATTTTGGTTTTGTTTAGAACTAGCGCTTTATCCTTGTTAAACCTCCATTATGCTTCCATAAGTAAGCTTTGGAGAGCGGTCAGGTTTTTTGAAACAAGTTGCATAGAAAGCCAGCTGTCCCGGTTTCCTTTTTTTTGGCCGGACAGTTGGCATTCCAAACATTATTGTAAGCTTGCACTTTAATAGAATAGGTTCCTTCGTTTTTGTTTTTTACTTTTTAATTTAAAAAAACAGCGATTTACTAAACTTTACTCTGCCGAAATAAATAATTGAAGTAACCGAAGAAGTCGAATTTTCACTTTCCCGATAAAAGCACGATATTGCCGAAATCTCGATCTTTCAAAAAAAACGCTCAGTTCGATATTTATCAAAACGAAACTTTACTTCCCAAAAATAATGGAAGTGACCGAGGAAGTTGAATTTTCACTCCATCCAAAAGAAAACGATGCGCCCGAACTCACACTTCTTCCGAAAACGATAAGTTCGAGTTTGAATTCGAAGATAGCGTAACTGTCGGCAGATCTTCGCTGCCGGGCAGGAATCATCTGAGTTATCCACGGTATTCAATGTTATTGGGAGGGTAAGGATATAGCGACGACACTCCCGACCTCACAACTGATCGGAGTACCATATTCTACAGAAAAGTCTGAAAGGGCCCTGCCTGCCCCCACATTCAGATGCATATGCATATGAAGCCACAACTGTCTCTCAAGCCTAGGAGGAGCTGAACAGAAACAATAGAATGTAGAAAATCCTTTTGTTTTGCGTAGTGGTTGCGCTTTTGTAATTTGCTAAGCTCCTTATTATATGGAATAGCCTTCTGGACGTCGGCAAGAGCCGGCACGGAGGGCAGGATTCCAACGGAAATACTTGAGGCGCCTGGTAGCCATGCTCCGCCGTGGGAGACTCGATCACGCGCGACCAGGCTCTCGGCTCGAAGTCGAGCCCTAAAAGCGGCTGCGGATCTCTCACTGGCCATGACGGCAAGGGGTAGAACCGCGTGGCGCTGGGCCATCCTAAGAAAATACCTTTTCAGGCTACACAAATCCGGCTTCCAACGGCGAGTAGTTAATTCGAGAGGTGATTCCATGGGCAATAGGAAGTCGGTGTCTGTCAAAGCCAGGTCCTGCAAACCGAACGCTGATCGCGATATTTCTGGCAGGCAGCCGCCCGGAGTGGAGTATAGGATTACGGGCACTGCAAGCCGATGGTCACGTGGTAATTGCGATGAAGAAGCTGGAGGGAGCGTGATTTCTCGTATGCAGATTCTGACGGTGATCGTGCCCGGAAGCCGAGGACTGGATACGCCAATTTTCCTAAAAGAGGCCGCGAAATACATCGTGGCGCTTAAGATGCAGGTGCAGGCACTAGCAGACTGTTACTCATAGTAGAATGTTCATGCTACTTGCCACGACTCCGTATGAGGTGGAGATCGAATCTCGCGCTGCACCAAGTTTAGATAATTTGAATACAAATTTATAAATAAATATACAATAAAATATTAGGGTTGAAGATTAAGTTTAGGAAAATGGAGATAAGTTTACAAGAAAAAAAAATTGAAAATACTAGAAAATAAACCCAAAAAGGATAGGTTTATTAATCTTCTAAACAAGATTCAAGAAATAGAAGTAAATCTAAATAACAATTTGTCCCTAAATAGTTTGGAAAATCAATTGGATATCAAATCCATCAAAGAGGAAAAGCTTTGAAAGAGAAGAAATATGAACAAACAATAGCAGTAATCAAGCAAGAAGTGCAAAATAAATAGCAAATTGAAACAACTTTTATTATTAAAGAAAAGTGGTTGGGAAAAATAATTGAGCATAACAAGATAGGTGAATTCATGTTGATGTAATCTCTAATGACCATCAACATAGCACACTCAATAAAAAATGAAGTTTTAAAGGGTCAATAATATTTCTAAATGAAAACCTCATTAGAGAATACCATGATGAATTAATGAAAGAAGTTTAAAAGGTAAAAGTAGCTAGGAAGAAATTAAAATGAGCGATAATTAGGAATACAAAATCTATTATTAGGGATAGAGACCGTAAATATAATAATAAATAGGAAGTGTCATGTATTTCCATGGAGAAAAGGGTGTAGTATACCTAAGGAGGTAATATGGGGTACCTAGGGAGGTACCCAATAGGAATGTGATTATATATTATCATATATGGAGGCCGATGTAAGGTATCTTAGGGTTTGAAGGATTGTCTATAGAATGAATCATGTAGGTGAAGTGAGAAGTACTATGTGTATGAAGATCTTGGATTGATGATATCGTATTGAGTTGTTGCTCAGTTGAGAATATTGGTATATTCATTCAACAGGTTGGTGCATGTGCTTTAGGGAGTGAGTTATTTCTTCTAGTTGGAGCTGGTAAAGCGAGGGGGTTGGTGCCTCCTTCCAATCAATGCTTGTAAATCAGGGAGTTGGAGCTTCCTTCAGGTTGGTGCCCCCTTCCAGTTGGTGCTAGAGAATATTGTAAGTTGGTTCTTCTCATGAATGTAATATTAACATGGTATACGATATACATTTTTTGGTCTAATCCTATTTGAGTTTCCACATAAAAAGCATTGTATTATGTGTATGATTTTTTGTGATGATGAATAGACTTGTTAATAATTAATGTTTACATGATGTGCTTAAGGTTAAAAATGGTAAAAATTGATCAATACTAATTTACCCCCCCTTCTCATTATTGGTGAATATTCCAACAATTGGTATCTAAGTGGGTTTATTCTGGAATAGTCTAACCACTAGAAGGAAGATCATGGATATTCATGAAGTTTACTCTACAAATGGAGTTTCATTTTTCAATGGATCAAACTTTGCTCATTGGAGCATAAGGATTAGAGAATTTTTATAGGCACATGGGTTTAACATTTGGCAATCAATATTACATGGTTACACCACTTCAAAAGACAGACCAAAGGGTGCAGTAGAAAACAAGCTACATAAATACAATGAAATGACATTGAACATAATTCTAAGGGGATTATCGGAGTTTGAAAAGAAAAAAAATGAAGTTGGAAAGCATTCATCAACTAAAGATCTATCCGACAAACTACAAGAAAACTACAGAGAGGAAGCAATGGATGAATGTGCAGAAGATTGAAAGGAAGATACACCAAAGAAAGAAGCAACATCAAAGAAAATGAATGACATCTCAAATAAACATCCAATTGATGAATCGAATGAATAAAAGGTGAAGGAAATAAAATCACGTAAGTATTCCTGTGGTGATAAATTAAATCCTTTTGACATTAGATGTACCTATGCAAATAAAAGCAATTTTGACAAAACCAAAGATGAAAGGAAAAGCCATACCTCAGAAAAAGAAGAGAATGATGAAGAGAAGTTGAAGTAGACCTTGAAGGGGAACTGATTAGTGCCCTAGATTATTTGAGGAATGCAAGGGAGAAGAACATAATTCTAATGGAAAAATTGTAGAGGTATCAAGAAAATAATACATTGCTAGAAGAGAAGCTAAGTGAGATTGAAAATATTGTCATTATTTTAAAGGAACATGTAGAAGTGGTTAATAAGACTGAAGAAACACTGAAGAATCAATTCGAAGAGAAAGATACCCTACTAAGCACAAAATCGTAGAATGATATGATTCAAATAGAAGAGGACAAAAAAATTGCAGATGTTTGTTGACGATTAAAATCACAAGGAGGATTTCACCTGCAAAGTATTGCTAAAGCCTGTTATTTAAACTAAGTAATGATATATAATACTAGTAGGTGGGACCCCCTTGTAGATTGGAGGATCAGATAAGGTTATTATTACACATTTATGTTGTTTTTTGACACTACTTACAAGGTTATACATGATTGATGATGAAGTATTGATTTTGTTTACGACATAATGCCAAATGGATAATGCATTTTATGTGTTGGTTTTGTTGCTCTAAACTCTAAATTCCATGTATGAATGGCTGATATTCACTATTGTTAAATTGTTATTGGCGCCATGATTTATTACCTGTTACACCTCCAGAAGACACATGTTAGTTATAACAAGAGACAAAGACAATATGGAATAAATCCAAGAAAAGAGAACTATGATATACTATGTTATACCGTGCTCTACTATATGCATTTGAAATTAAAGAAATGGATGTTAGTCCTAACTAGCAATGTTGGTGGATATATAATTTTATTTAGTTATATGGGTTGCATGTGATATATTTTATAGTATGGTTTTTGCAATGGTTAATATGGATCAGGTGGAGAAATTGGAAAGAAATGGATGCAAGTTTCGATTCATGGATTAATGGTTTGGTTGTTTGTCGCGTATTACATAATTGAGTGAGTGGAGGATGGAAGCGACGTGCAGTAAATGCACATCACTCCATACTTCTCTCATTGGTCCTCACCCTAGCTTGGTTATTGTTCATTTGATTTTTGTTGTAGTTAAGCTTCAAGATTCAGATGTGGAAGGAATTGCCTGACCAAGCCCGCATTTTTAAGGCCATTTGGTTACATGTATGTTTTTTTTCGGCCATCCATGAACTCTGTTTGTTTATGAAACGAACGTTGGCTCGATGATGTATTGATATGTGTTTTCTTGAGGCTGAAAACTATGTAAACTCGTGGTGTTTTCCCTGGAATGTTTGTTTGTGTTATTCGTTGCAATGGAAAAATTGATGGTTGAAGTCACAATTTTGTTGGTTGTTTTGTGTAGTGGAAATCATGATGGCTCTCTGTTGTCTTTATGGGTTTTTATTGAAGGGTTTCATTCTGTTTGGCCTTGTTGTCCATCTCCTCATAGTCATTGTAACCAAAACCAGTTGTATTTGGTGTTATGGGGTTTCTTTGTATGATTTGAACCACCTTTTGGACACTACATATCATTTGTTTTCACCTAGTCGTGAGCTCATTTTACGTTATTGGTACACACACAGTTGGTTATGAGTGGCTATTATGCCAAGAAGCTTGCTTTAGGGTTGGTTGGTATTACTTGGGATCTGCATTTCTATCAGCATTATTTGGCTATTGGGGAAAAACACGAGGGTTATGCCCCTGCGTGTTCTTGGTGTTGGTTACTGGCCAGTAAGAGACTTCTTCTCTTCTGCATCATGGTCTACCCTACCTGGTGTGAACTATCACCCTATCGTCCAAGCTAAGAGTTATAAGGCTTATGGTTCCACCGTGCTTCTTGCACCTACTGTTGATGTGGTTGGCCTCTGGTCTCCATGTGTTTGGTTCCACCGAGTGAACCCTTGATTATTTTTTCATTAGTTACAAAGCCCAATTTTGGCAAACTAAACTAGTCGCACCCTCTCAGGCATATTGTTGTATGTCATAAGTTTCTTTCAATAGTTTTGACAGTAGATTTGATTTTTGGATCGACTCTGTTGATTGGGTTGATTAGAGAGTTCTAATTGGAAATGATAATGGGCATGCAGTCGATGCCTCCTTTTGTTGTAACATTTGGATTGATAATGCAACATTTTTATGAATGGTTTGATTGGGAGTAATTGGATATGTACAGTCACATAGATCCTCCTTTGCTTCGTGCATTGGTCTGTGTGTTTCCTACAACGTGGTATAAATTGAAATGGGTTGTTGTTGTTGTGTGTTTAAATTGCCCAATCGAGATTATTGTGATTTGAAGTATCGATAACTGTGCCCTAGCTATCTACTATGTATAGTTATAGACATCGTTCATCATTTTGTTTTATTGCACAATCAGAGATGAGCATGGGGTTTTGGTAGTATGGTTTCATTGCAAATTGAATTGTTAAATTTATAAAAGGAATGGAATCGAGCAAGTTTAAAAGAGTCTATTGAACTCAGGAAAGACCTGTGTCTATATTAGAAATTAATTTATGGGCAGTGGTTAATGTTTTTTATGCTAAGCAAAGTTGAAGTAGCATGACTATGTGTTCATTGGATTTTGTTTTAAAGGAAAGGAATTGAAAAGAAACATAATTGTTTTAAACAAAATGGGTGAAGTCATGATGATTCTGAGTATGATTATGTAATATACCAGATATAAAAGGTATGCAGAATAGAAATAAAATGCTAGAAATGGCATAATAACAACAATATAACCAGAAAAATCACCACAATAACACTGAAATGATATAAGAATAACAACATAAATAACACTTTGATTCTGAGAGAAATGTTCATGGGCCTCCTCGAGGGGGAAACCTCCAGTCGAGCAGATCTCTATTACAATAATCTCCAAGCTAGGGTTTTCATACCCTTGACTCCTATTTATACTAAATATGTTTATCAAAAGAAGCATCTAGAGGAAGATCCTTCTAGAAGCAGAAGCTTCTACTAGGTCTTCTTACATTCAACTTATTCTATTTTATTGCAAGGCCTTATTAATATTGACCTTTATTACATCCAAATATATTGTTCTACTTATGTGCGGGTTAGGACCCTAACATGTCCTCCCCCTTAAAAACAACCTTGTCCTCAAGGCTTGAGATGTGGAAATTGTTGCAGAATGGTAGTTGGTTCACAAGTGACATCTATTGGAGTTGTATCTTTCCACTGGAATAACACTTCCTTGATAGTTATCTGACGCAAGCGATGCTCACGTTGGTCCAAAACTGCTTGTGGTTGTAGCCAAATGGATCCTTCTTCGGCTAACTCAAGAAGGTTGGTTTGAATTTGGCACTTAGTGCCAATCACCTTCTTTAAGCATGAAACATGAAAAATATGATGTATCCTCGAATGAGTGGGCAAATATAACTAATAGGCCACCTATCCAAAACGCTTGAGAATGGTATAAGGACCATAAAATTTGGGTGCTAGCTTCTGAAAATGCTCAACCTTGAGGTAATTTTGCTTGTAAGGTTGCATTCGAAGAAACACTTGATCCCCTTTTGCAAATTGACGTTCAGAGAGACCTTGATCTTCTTGTTTCTTCATGCAATTATGTTCCATGACCAAATTCTCTTTGAGGGTATGGAGAATAGCCTCTCGAACTGTAAGTGTTTGGTCAACCGCCTAGACCTTTGAGAAACCAGGTAAGTATGAGAGAATTGAAGGTGGCTTCTATCCATATACCACTTCAAAAGGAGTCATGTGTGTAGCTATATGGTATGAAGTGTTATACCACCATTCAACTAGGGGTAACCATTGAGCCCACTAATTTTTCTTTTCCGAGGCAAAACACCTCAAATATGTTTCCAAATAATTGTTGACAACTTTCGTTTGACCATCAGTCTGGGGATGATAAGTTGTGCTGAGATGAAATTGGGTGCCTTGTAACTTGAATAGTTCTTGCCAAAAATTTCTTGTGAAAGTTGGGTCGCGATAAAAAACAATAGAGTGTGACATGCCATGAAGCTTGAAGATCCGATCCAAGAAAATTTGAGCCACCGTGGATGTTGTAAACAAGTGTTGAAGAGTGAAGAAATGTACATACTTGGAAAGGTGATCAACAACCACCATGATGACTGATTTATTTCCCAATTTGGGTAAGCTTGTAATAAAATCCATAGAGATATCCCTCCAAATAGCAGTTGGAATCGGAAGCGGTTGTAGTGTGCCTGGAGATTTGATTGTTTCTCCCTTGTTTTGTTGACACACATCACATTTAGTGACAAAATTACGAATGTCTTGTTTCATACCATCCCAAAAAAAATAACGTTTGACCCTGTCATGGGTTTTGGTGAACCTGGAGTGCCCCGCTGTGGGTGTAGCATGAAGCTCAGAAAGTATCATGGATTTAAGCTTTGATTGTTTACTTAAATACAAACGGCCTTTGTATCGAAGCTCATCATGGAGCCAAGAGTACCCTGGGGAAGCTGGAGCATTGGACTTCAATTGTTGGATCATATGCAAACTTTTGGGATCTTGTATCCATTCCTGGCAAACAACTTGGAGCCAATCCGGTACAATGAAGGAAAGAGGAAAAAGGGATCCTTCATCTTCATATTTTTGGGAAAGTGCATGCACAACCACATTGTCTTTTCCTTTCTTGTAAATGATCTCATAATCATATCCAAAGATCTTAGTCAGCCATTTTTGTTGTTCCGGGGAGGAAATTCATTGTTCCATAAAATACTTGAGGCTTTGATGGTCTGTCTTAATTTGGAAGCATTGCCCCAATAGATAAGAGTGCCACAGATCAACGACATGCAGAATAGCCAACATTTCCTTTTCATAGATTGATTTTTCCATATTTCTTTCATATAGTTGCTTGCTGGTAAAGGCCAAAGGCCGATCCTCTTGCATAAGGACAACACCAATTCCTTTCCCTGAAGCATCACATTCCAAGACAAAGGTCTTTGTGAAATCAGGAAGGGTCGGGACTGGAGTGGTGCACATGGCCATCTTCAAGGTTTGAAAATCTTGTGCAATGACTGGAGTCCAAGTGAAAGAGTTCATTTTAAGAGAGCAGTGAGAGGTGCTGCAATCTTTCCATAATTCTTAAGAAACTTGTGCTAATAACCTATTAAGCCTAGAAATCCACGCAAGATTTTGAGATTCTTTGGGTGAGGCCAACCTGCATAGCTTCAATATTTTTAGGATCCACCCTGACACCGTAATTTCCAACCAGATGACCCAAGTACTCTACTTCTGAGGCACCAAAAGAACATTTAGACTGTTTTAGGAAACGTTGGTGCTGAGAGAGTAGATGGAGAACTCGATCCACACGAGCAAGATGGTATGTCCAGGTTTTTCTATAGAGGAGGATATCATCAAATAAAACTAAGACAAAATGACGTAGAAAATGACGGAAGACATGATTCATGAGGCTTTCGAAGGTGGAGGGGGCATTACACAAGCCAAAGGGCATGACCAAAAACTCATAGTGGCCCTCATGAGTTCCAAAGGAAGTCTTGGGAATGTCTATCTCTTTCATA
>SNQJ01S0079991.1:17460-35785 GCA_010110895.2 Picea sitchensis
CTCTTTAGGTCCCCCCCCAAAGTGAATAGGGAAAGTCCCATAACTTCTCGAGACAAAGAATTAGCTTATTTTCACTTTGGTGTAGTAAAGGTTTCCCTAGGGCTCTCCCAAAAGTGAGCTAGGGAAGGCTCATTACTTCCTTGGGACCAAAAAATAGATATTTTCATTGCAATTCCATCAATTTTTCTCTTGGCATCCCCCAAAATTGAGTTGGGAAATTCACGTGACTTCCTTGGGGGTAAAGGATTAGATTATTCTTAATGACTTGCACCTATTTTGTTCTGAGATTGAATTAAGGGACTCATATACCACATCTTGAGACAATTCCACAATATCCCAGGAACACTTACAAAAGGGATTTGGTGGATATATGAATTTAAGAGCTTCTAATGCATTAATCACTCGGATATAACCCTAAGGGTTATCTCAAGTGGTTCTGAGCCATAACCACTAATTAGGGTCAGTGGTTTACCCTGTTTACCATAAACTAAGTGGGGAAGTACTCGGGGGTTTCCCGAGAGGTATTCCATCCGGAAAAAAAATAATTAATCACTTGGACATATTTCTTTAATGAGGCTTGTTGTAGTATTCCAGATAGAAAATAGTATGCAGAACATAAATAATTAACTAGAAATGGCAGATAAATAATGATATAACTAGAAAAATACCACAATAATACTAGAATAACACCAGAAAGAGCACTTTTATTACTGAGAGAAATGTTCACTTGCCTCTTCGAGAGGGCAACCTCCAATAGAGCAAATCTCTATTACGATAATATCCAAGACAAAACTTATCATACCCTCTACTCCTATTTATATTAAATATGTCTATCCAAAAGAACAATCTAGAGCTTCTGGAAGCGAAAGATTCTATTAGGTCTTCTTACATTTGACTTATTCTTACTTAGTGCTATGCCTTATTAATATTGTCCTTTATTACATGGAAATATATTATTCTACTTACATGAGGGGTTAGGGATATTAGGTCCCTAACATGTCCTCCCCCTTAAAAAAAGCCTTGTCCTCAAGGCTTGAGATGAGGAAATTGTTGCAGAATGGTAGTTGGTTCTCAAGTGGGATATGTTGGAGTTGTATCTTTCCACTGGACTAACACTTCCTTGATGGTGCGATGATGTAGACGATGCCCACGCTATTCCAAACTGCTTGTGGTTGTAACCAAATGGAGCCTTCTTCGTCCAACTCGGGAAGGTTGGTTTGAGTTTGGAACTTAGTTCCAATCACCTTCTTTAAGAAGGAAACATGAAAAATAGGATGGATCTTAGAATGACTAGGAAAAGATAATTAATAGGCCACCTGTCCCACACGCTTGAGAATGGTATAAGGACCATAAAATTTGGGCGCCAGTTTCTGAAAATGGTCAGCCTTGAGGGAATTTTGCTTATAAGGTTGCATTCAAAGAAACACCTGGTATCCTTCTACAAATTGACGTTCAGAGTGACCTTGATTTGCTTGTTGCTTCATACGATTTTGGGCCATGAACAAATTCTCTTTGAGGGTACGAAGAATAGCCTCTCGAACTGTAAGCATTTGGTCAACCACCTGGACCTTCGAGACACCTGATGGGTATGAGAGAATTGAAGGTGGCTTTTGTCCATATACTGCTTCAAAAGGAGTCATGTGGTTAGTTGTATGGTAAGAAGTGTTGTACCACCATTCAGCTAGTGGTAACCATTGAGCCCACTGATTTTTCCTTTCCGATGCAAAACACCTCAAGTATGTTTCCAAACACTTGTTGAAAACTTCAGTTGACCATCAGTCTGGGGATGATAAGTTGTGTTGAGATGCAATTGGGTTCCTTATAGCTTGAACAGTTCTTGCCAATTTTTTTTGGTGAAAGTGGGGTGTCGATCAGAAACAATAGAATGAGGCATGCCATGAAGCTTGAAGACATGATCCATGAAAAGTTGAGCCACAATGGAGGTTGTAAATGGTTGTGGAAGAGAACAAAAATGAACATACTTGGAAAGACGATCAACCACTACCATAATGACTGATTTATTGCTCGATTTAGGTAATCCCACAATAAAATCCATAGAGATATCCCTCCAAATAGTAGGTGGAATCGAAAGCGGTTGTAGTGTGCTAGGATCTTTGACTGTTTCTCCCTTGTTGCGTTGACAAACATCACATTCAACCACAAAATTTTGAATTTCATGTTTCATACCATCCCCCAAAAAAGAATGTTTGACCCGGTCATAGGTTTTGGTAAACCCTGAGTGCCCAGTTGTGGGGGTAGCATGAAGCTCAGAAAGTACCATGGATTTAAGTTGTGACTGTTTACTTAAATATAAACAACCTTTGTATCGAAGCTCATAATTGTGCCAAGTGTACCCTGGGGAAACTAGAGAATTGGCTTGCAATTGTTGTATCAGATGCGAAATTTTGGGATCGTGTAGCCATTCTTGGCGAACAACTTCAAGCCAATCTGGTAGAATGAAGGAGAGGGAAAAAAAGGACCCTTCATCTTCATATTTTTTGGAAAGTGCATCAACAACCACCTTGTCTTTTCTTTTCTTGTAAATGATCTCATAATCATATCCAAAGATCTTAGTCACCCATTTTTGTTGCTCTGGGAAGGAAAGATGTTGTTCTAGAAAATACTTGAGGTTTTGATGATCTGTCTTAATTTGGAAGTGTTTCCCTAATAGATAAGGGCACCAAAGATCCACTGCATGCATAATAGCCAACATTTCCTTTTCATAGATTTATTTTCCCAAATGTCTCTTTGACAATTGTTTGCTGGTAAAGAATGCTAAAGGTCGACCCTCTTACATAAGGACTGCTCCAATTCCTCTCCCGGAAGCATCACATTCTAGGACAAAGGTCTTTGTGAAACCAGGAAGGGCCAGGACTGGAGTGGTGCACATGGACGCCTTCAAGGTTTGAAAGGCCTGAGCAGCTGCAAGATTCCAAGTGAAATAATTATTTTTAAGGAGAGAAATGAGAGGTGCCACAATCTTTCCATAATTCTTAACAAACTTGCGATAATAACCTCTTAAACCCAGAAATCCACACAATATTTTGAGAGTCTTTGGGTGAGGCCAATCTTGCATAGCTTCAATCTTTTTAGGATCCACCCTGACACTGACCTTGCCAACAAGATGACCCAAGTACAAGATGACCCAAGTACTCGGCTTCTGAGGCGCCAAAAGCACATTTAAATTTTTTGAGGAAAAGTTGGTGCTGAGAGAGTAGATGTAGAACTCGATCCACATGAGAAAGATGGGTTGTCCAAGTTTTACTATAGATGAGGATATCATCAAAGAAAACTAAGACAAAATGACATAGAAAATTACGGAAGACATGATTCATGAGGCTTTGGAAAGTGGAGGGAGCATTACACAAGCCAAAGTGCATGACCAAAAAATCATAGTGGCCCTCATGAGTTTGAAATGCAGTCTTAGGAATGTCTACCTCATTCATACGTATTTGGTGGTAGCCATAACGAAGATCAAGTTTAGTAAAGAAATGGGCACCACTCAATTCATCCAAGAGGTCATCAATGACAAGAATGGGAAAATTTTCTTTAATGGTGAGTTTATTGAGGGCAGGGAAGTCATGAAACATGCACCACCAAGAACCTTATTTCTTAAGGACAATGACCACAGGAGAAGAGTAGGGGCTTTTACTAGGACGGATAACACATGCGTTGAGCAATTCTTGAACAATTTTCTCAATTTCATTTTTTGGGGAAAAGGGATGACAATAGGGACGGATATTGGGAGGACGGTTTTCGGGGACAAGGGGAATGGAATGATCATGAACACCATGGGAAGGAGGGAGTTCTTGGGGAGTGGAAAAAATAACTTGATGTTTGGAGAGGATGTATTGGAGGTCCTACGGCACGAAGGGTGTCTTAGTGGCTTAAATGGCATGGAGTTGTGCAATAATACCATAATGACCTTTTTTGAGCAGATTTTCCATGCGATGGGAACTAATGATCTCCGGGGAATCGATGGTGATGCCTTGGAACTTATATGATTGGCCCTCTTGGTGGAATTGCATGGTTAATTCCTTAAAATCCATGGGAATGGGACTCAAAGGCCTTAGCCATTCTGCACCCAACACAATGTCACAACCACCCATGTTGATAGAAAACATATGATATTTCATGAGGTACTGACCAATTTGGAGACACACATTTTCACAATGCCCTCCACATTTCATGTACCCGCCATTGGCAATCATGATTTGAAAATTATTGACAGCACAGATATAGCAATTAGTTTCTTAGGAAATGCGGCGATGAATAAACTTATGGGTGGTTCCACTATCAACAAATATGATGACGTTTTGATGCTTAATGTAACCAATTAGCTTGAGGGTTTGGGGAGCCGAGAATTCATTGAGAGCATTCAAGGAAATGGTTGGTTCAACTTCGGGAGGGTCGGAGGGAGGGTTCATGTCAGTGGGTTCAGGTGACACGGCCACAAGGGGAGCCTCAACATTGTCTTCCGAAACATCCTCTAAGATGGCCATAAAAAGATTTTTTTCCTTACACTTGTGCCCAAGAAAATATTTTTCATCACAATTATAACAATGGAATTTAACTTAGCGTTCAACCATTTCTTCCCTGGTCAATTTCAGGATCTTGAGTGGAGTAGAAGGAGCAGTGGGAGTGATTGGTTTAGTGTGAGGAATAAAGGAGGGTTTTCAGGTTTGAGAAGAGACAACTTGTTGTGCTTCCTTATCTCTTTTAGTAGCTTCCACCCGACTCCGAGGTCGAGCCATGGGGACATGGGAATGAATATCATCCTTGAGGCCACTGATAAAACATTCTTGTAAAAAATCATCAGACATGCCCTCGGTACGGAAATCCAATCACTCAAAAGAGACTATAAAGTCTTCCACTGTGCTAGATTGTTTCAACTTTGTCAAACGACCTAAATGGTTGGTGTCAGTGTCAAAGCGTTCATAAATATCTTCCACAAATTATTTTCAATCCACATACCCTTGGTGGGCATTTTTTCTCCATTTCCACCACTGCCAACGTTCTTGATCTAGATGGAGGAGTTTTTCCAACTCATCTGTAATTCCATACAAAGATAAATCATGTTACATTTGAGTTACCCAACCAGTGGGATCCAAGCCATCAAATTTGGTCACATCCACACGTGGAAGGCGTAGGTCACTCTGAAAGTGATGGGGCTGAAAATTATGGGAATGGGAGGAAGTTTGACCTTCAGATTGCAAAGGTGGGTCAAAGGAGGGAATATCTGCAGGGATATGCAACTTGGCACAAATCATTGTAGTGAAGGAGGCAAGTTGGGTATTGAAGGATTCAAGCTCAGTAGCAAGGTCCTGTTTGATGTCGTCCATTTTGGCATAGATGGAGGAATGCATGTTTTTATTAATGGTGGCACCATTGGCATTGAGTTGTATCACTTCTTGTTGGGTCTCTTTGAAATTAGAGTACAAGCAATTGAAGCGAGCTTCCAAGTCTTGGCTACGAGCGTGGGCCATGATGAATAGGGAAAACAACAAGGGATGGGTGGGAGCACACAAAAAATGGGTTATGAGTGAAGTGTATCATGATGATTAGGGCGACGAGGGGAATCCAATGGAGTAAGGCCCAAATAAAGGTGTTGGAAGGGGGTCGGGTCCACGAGAAAAAAATTTGCTGAAAAATGATAGGTATGACTGCGATAAGGGCGAAGAGATGAATCCAATGAGATAGGTCTCAAATAATGGTGCCAATGGGATCCAGACTTTTATTTTTACTCATGTGGAGTTATACTCCGATCTAAAGAATAATGCAGTGACAAAATGCCCAAATTCTTAACAGGAAGAAATGTGTAGTAATTTCACAACCCGAATGTAGGAGATATAGTTGCGTGACAATAGATCTTGTTTTTTTTTTTTTTTTTTTTGTTTCCGTCCCAAGGGTTAGGGTATTAAAGGGTTCTACAAACAAGGGTTTTCCATGTGCTATAGCTCTATGATATACGTGCACGGTACATTAGTAGTACTTGGCCCAATATCGTAGGGCACCAACTAAGGATGCTAGACCGTGCCTTTAGCCATACTACCTGACTACCTAGGTACTAGAGATTATCTTCCCGAGTTATTTTCTCGGTGGCACTAAATTAATTAGGTGGTTGATCGGTGTATATATGGATGGATTCAAGAGATCTAGGTCGATCCGTATACAAGTGTTGTCTGATGCGCTACCACTCGAAGGGGTAGCAACAGGGGTTACAAGGGTGGCCAATAGATGTGCGCTTAAGTACCACTTGTATTTCTTGTGTGTATGAAACCATAACCGTGGGTTTATGCATGTAACGACAGATATATGTAGATTTAAGACGTCGGAATATGTCTCTACCCTGAAGAAAAAAAAAATAACCCACAATTTTCTACCGAGGAAGGTGTTCTGATACCACTTGTAGTATTCCAGATAGAAAATAGTATGCAGAACATAAATAGTTATCTAGAAATGGCAGAGAAACAATGATATAACTAGAACAATAGGACAATAATACCAGAATATTACCAGAATAACATGATAAAGAGCACTTTGATTACTGAGAGCAATGCCCACTTGCCTCTTCGAGGGGGAAACCTCCAGCAGAGAAAAGCTCTATTACAATAATATCCAAGACAAAGCTTCTCATACCTTCTACTCCTATTTATAATAAATATGTCTATCCAAAAGAACAATCTAGAGGAATATCCTTCTAGAAGAGAAAGCTTCTATTAGGTCTTCTTACATTTGACTTATTCT
Organism: Picea sitchensis; assembly: GCA_010110895.2. Classification (NCBI taxonomy): domain Eukaryota; kingdom Viridiplantae; phylum Streptophyta; class Pinopsida; order Pinales; family Pinaceae; genus Picea; species Picea sitchensis. The sequence goes on from SNQJ01S0079991.1 coordinate 24,208, forward strand.
TCCTTATTTCTATGCCTTATTAATATTGGCCTTTATTACATGGAAATATATTATTCTACCTACTTGAGGGGTTAGGGAGATTAGGTCGCTAACACTTGTGGACCATCTATTTATGCTTGCACACTTTTTGTAATCTAAAGTCCACTTAGTCCATCTTTTTTATAAACTCTATGAAAATTGCCTAGTTTTGAAGCGTCTTTTTGGAGGTAGAACAAAGGACCAAAATACCCCTAAAGAGATCTAGGTCGTTGATTGTGAATCAAATATGAATATCCTTTGGGACCCTTTTGAGCATTTTTCTAAATTCTTAAAAGACCATAAAAGATATCTAGATAGTTGGTTGTGAGTTAAGCATGACCATCCTTAGGGATCTTTTCAACCCTTTTGCCAAAAGTACCCAAAGACCCCCAAAGAGATCTAGGGTGTTGATTGACCTTCAATATCTACCATCCCTTGAGATCCTTTTGCACTTGTCTTATTGGGGCTCAAGTGACCCACAAAGTACCTTGGCACTTGGAATGTTAGAAGAGGAGGGTGGGTCCCTTGTATGAACCTTCACTTTAGCACTCACATGAAAAGGAAAAAGGCATACTTTCTCCCACTTGCACCAAATATTTTAAAGAACAACAAAACTCTCCCTTATAAATATGATATAATTGTAAATCCCTTCACTAGGGATTCATGGTTAGACAATAAATTTGTGATTTAAGTGACTTTTTCTTTCTATGGAAGATCTCTTATGAACAAGTTTAAATTGTATTTATGTTTGCATGCCAATATATTCTATTTTTGTTTAATTTATGTTTATGTTTACATGAAAACAAATCTAGTTTTTGTTTACAAGACTGTAAATTCCAGCAAATTAATCAGTTAAATCAAATAAATCTAAGTAGTCACATAAAACATTTTCAATACATATTTATGAATCATAACTTTGATTTAGAGCAAAATAGTAATATAGTGAAATACCTGTTGAAGAAGAAGTTTGTCCTAAGTTGTTTCTTGTTGCATGTTGTGAACATTCCTGAAACTGCCTGAAAAAATAATGTTTTCCTCCCAGCCAGCTAGAAACAAAGCTTCTTCGGCTCCCTAGCTCTAGGAATCCTTGTGGTTTCCCAGCCCTCGATCCCAAAATCCCAACAACCAACCAATCTTGTATGCAACCAAAATTTCCTAAACCAATTTCTTTCCTCAAGGTTTTCTCCTCCATTCTCCTTCCCCCCATTGGTCCTAAAGTCTGCACCTGACTGCTAAAGGGCGGAGCTAGGCCATCTCAAGTTTAGAATGAATGGTTTTCTGATTTTTGTTGGTCAGTTAGAGAGTTGGCTTTACCAATATAAGAGAACGATGGGGTTGGAAAAATTATATGGATGAGGGTCCTCCTTGACTGATGACACACAAATGATAGACAAGTGAAATAATAGAGGTAAAAAACAAAGGGAAACAAAAAACCACTCAATGAATGCAAGAAGTTTAATACTTAAAATATCATTCATAGACATCAAACGTGTATAAAAAATGCAATTACTCCCACAGGTTGCAATAAAAATAAATCTTCACCAAAGCATTTGTTGTTTAACGTGTTGCATATTAGTAAAGACAAGTTATATAATAGCTTAATGAAATGAAATGTACTTCACACAAATAAAAAGTTGCATTCAAGATATGATAAAAACACATGTAGATTTGGACAAAAACACTGTCATCAAGAGTATATTCACCAGGTAGAGAGATTTAATCCATGCATAAAACAAGTTCAACCAACTGATGTGTTGATCTTCTTTTTCCCAAAAACCAAACACTCAAAACATAAAAAAACTGCATATTTATCAGAGTCGCAGAGGCTCTCGTCCATCTGGGACTAAGGCTTAACTATACACCACCAGTTGTAAAACAACTTATTAACTTAGCTAAAACACTGCTGGAGTACATTAAGGTATACTCCTAGCTTGACTTAATAAAAAAGGATTGGTTCTTATCACACATAAAAGGCCACTTATTATGCATGAATCTAAAAGAGTTTTGCAATTCAAAATAACTAAAAACTGCTTCTAACAATAAACCAAACTGATGCATATGCTAGAGTGAACTGAGATTTGACAGAAATTTACTAGGAGTGATAGAACTGAGTTCTATATCGAGCACCGACATCCATGCACGTTGTTGGAGGCCACTAGGAGATAAGTGGATGTGTTGGCAACATTTTCTCTTCAACTTGTCTCCTAGGGGAAGGAAGAAAATCATCTAGCATTTTTCTAGAGTCTCTGATATTCCTTCTACAATCTAGATTATAACTTCTTGAGTTCCTGGTTGTGGAGTTGCGGGGTCCGGATTTGAGGCTTAACTCTACACCACCAGTTGTAAAACAACTTATTAACTTAGCTAAAACACCGCTAGAGTACATTAAGGTATACTCCTAGCTTGACTTAATAAAAAAGGAGTGGTTCTTATCCCACATAAAATACCACTTATTATGCATGAATCTAAAATAATTTTGCAATTCAAAATAACTAAAAAATTCTACTAGCAATAAACCAAATTGATGCATATGCTAGAGTGAACTAAGATTTGATAGAAAATGACTAGGAGTGAAAGAATTGAGTTCTGTATCGAGCACTGGCATCCATGCGCGTTGTTGGAGGCCACTGGGAGATAACTGGATGTGTTGACAACGTTTCTCTTCAACTTGTCTCCTGGGGGAAAGAAGCAAATCATCTATCATTTTTCTATAGTCTCTAATATTCCTTCTACAATCTGGATTATAGCTTCTCGAGTTCTTGGTTGTGGAGTTGTAGGGTCCAGATTCTGGAGCTTTTGTTCTATACCTATTGGCTATCATCGAGTTGTTGTCGGACGAGCCATATGATGCCTTTGACTGGCTCGACGTTCTTTGGTTTGGCGCCATTTTCAACCTCAAAATATGCAATTAATGAAGATAAGTCACTTTGGAAATCCGACGTTCGAGAGCTTTGGGGTGCAGAGTATAAATATCTCCCAGAGGATCGAACTCCCAGAGTCATTAACCAACACTTTTGTTAATTAACCCGAGATTAAGACTTTAATCATTTGATATTTTGACACTTTGGCAATTTGGGGCTCAGGAGCTTCTAAATGCAGAGTTTGAATATCTTTCGGAGTGGCAATCTCGCAGAGTCATTAATTCATGCTTATCTTAAGCTAATTAACCCACGATTAAGACTTTAATCATTTTGGGAATTCGAGACTCTGACTATTTGGGGTTCGGGAGTTTTTGAATGTTGAGTTTGAGAATTTCTCATAGTGACGATGTTGCGGAGTGACGTGGTAGTGAGGACCCAAATCAACAATTCGGGGCTATGACACTTCAGAGGTTTGGAGAATTGTGCTCTCTTTGAGTTGAAATCCCTCAGAGTGATAAACTCATGGAGTCATTAACCACATTTACTACTAATTAACCCAAGATTAAGATATCTCATCATTAAGCATTTCGGGACTTCGGGACTCCGAATCTTCGAGGTTTGGGAGCTTTTGAATTGAAATCCCACGGAGTGGCGATCTCCTAGATTTGACGTGGCCATATGATGCCACAATCATTAACGTGTCAATAAAATAAGAGTGACACGTGTCACCTGTAAAAGAGCAGATGATGTAACCAAAGTACCAAAAATGAGTGTCACATGTCATCTGGAATCAATCGACAGGTGGCATATGATGTCAGCTGAAAAAGACTCCAACACTATGGAACTTCGGGGCTCTGTGCTTGTTCTAGATTAAAACCTCCCGAAGTGATAATCTCATGGAGTGACATGGCAATGAGGACACACTTCTACAATTCGAGGCTCTGACACTTCGGGTATTCTTGAATACAGAGTATGAATATATCCTGGATAACTGACCTCCCGGAGTGACGTGGAAGTTCGGGGCTTCGACCCTTCGGAGCTCCGGTACTTCAAGGGTTCGCGCTTGTTGTTAAACCTAGCATGATTTTGAAACTATGAATGCACGAGATTTGTTGATCTGAATTGAACGTTGGATCTTCACCGTCGAAAATTGTAACATGTCTATTTGCTTACAATCTAAGCCTGAAATCCACTTCTCTGAATTGATGCATTTTCTGCGGATGTCTCCTACACATAGAAAGGACTTGGTCGACTTGTTGCATGCTCAATTAGTGATAAACATGATGACAAGTATTTTCAAACTCAAACTAGAACATGTAATCACCTTTCAAGAAAGAAAAAGATGGTGCAAAATAAGTAAAGACATGTAGGGGCCATTGAAGTTGAGTGATTACATCATGGAGAATAAACTTAGCAAACACAAAACAAAAATCAGACTTGATGGATGTATAGGGTAAAGGAGGGAAAGGGCAGGGGTGCATAACTAGGTTACAACATTGGCTCCAACTGGAGATAACACTTCCCTATGAGGTGATAAGAATAGTAGATCAGGTGCCTTACCTCTCAAAACCTCACTCCCACTTGTTGTAACTTATATATGTTTCTATTTGTCAGCCATGTATATTCACTTCTACTGACATGCGCATTATCTTCATCCTCTGATTCATTTTCATCTACATTGATAACCAAATCCTTTAAAACATGGTTCAACCTGATCTTCGCATTTGACCTCAACTTATTAATGAGTTTGGTACAAGGTTTTCTCGTTATGACTTGTACAACATGTTTTTCTCCATCCTCTGATGACTTTGCCATATTCTTCAAACCTCTTGGTTTGTTGGAACCAACCGAGTATTTCATTAGTGCAAGCATGGTCCTAGTGACTTTTCCTTTAATGATTTGGATTGACGTCAAGTTTTGTTGTTACGTGCAACTCTTGGATTGGACCCTAGACGTGATATTAGCACGTGATTGCAGAGGTTTTCAAGGGTGGTTTGGATCCACACCGCTCCGACTTCCACAATCAACCACCAATTGCTACGTTCTTCCCAAGCTATACCATGGTTTCAATCGTAGAACCTCTCTAGGAGATTAACGTTTAGGCTCTTTTTATTTCTGCAATGAAGTGTGATCGTCGATCAGTTTTGAAATATGTGATCTAGGTGACCCTACTACTTTAGCGCCCCTGCTAAAGTTTTATTCATTTGCCAATTTTAAAATTCTTCTAACCATATTTAGAGATGGCGCCAGTTTTTCCTGTCCTCTAAAATAAGATGAAACCAATGACACTAACACACCCCAATGCCTTTGTTTGGATATGGAGTCTTTATTCACACACAAACTAGCTAATCTATAGTTACACCCAAGTGCAGTGTTGGGATACGGAGTCTTATTTCTGATCTACTGTATAAAAAAACTAAAAAATAAATTCTTGAATAACGGGCTTATTAACACACCCCTACTCTAACCAACTGAAATTGAATACTCAAGTATAAACAAGTTTCCAAAATAACCAATCAAGCAACGAGGTTCTTGGCATGTATTCATGTATGCTGCTGAAAACATGAAAAGACAACAATGTACATAACAAAAAGTCTAATGGTAGTCCATACTTACTGCCACACACTGTGTGCATCATACCAACAACTACAATATTAGAGACCCCTATTGAAACTGAATCCATCCAATCAGATATGGGATCATCAAGAACATGAGGAGACTCTGGTTGATCTAGAAGACTTAGTCGTTGTTGTTTGAAATATACTATATGAACCAGACTGGTTTTCTCTTGTCCTCGTTGAAACAACTCATGAAAGTCATGTGATTCACAACCATTAAGGGCAGCAAAACACTCTTGATACTGCTCATTATGTTGTTTGAAATCAAAGTTTATGTCTTCTACATTGCTGGTTTTTTCTTGTTCTTGCTCCAGAATGTCATTTCCAGACTTTTTTTTTTTTTTTCTCAATGATTTCTGGGGAATGCAGATCCACATCTACTATAGAAGAATATTTGAAATGTTGATTCGGTAGCTCCTCTTCATAACCATTAAATGGAGTTTTTTCAAATAAATCATAAGCAAGTGATAAATCTTCATGAAAAATTTGAGCAACAAATTGACCACAATCATGACTATCATTAGCTGCATCATGAACACAAAGCTGGAAAACCCTCTGTTGGAAACCCTTCTCGTTATCATTTTCATTTTTAAAGAATGTTGAAAGTCGTCTTTTTGTATAACAGAATTGGAAGAAGATACAAATGATAATGAATATTCTTCCTCTTCCTCAACATTATCACCCCCTTCATCTATATTGCTAGAAGAACTAATAATTGATTGTTGAATATAAGATTCAAATTCTTCACAATAGTTTTCAAAACGTAAATCAACTGGAAAAAACCTTTTACAATGATCACTAAATGTTGCATCGAACTGTTGCAGGGAAGATATGCTAGCAGGAGGCAAGGACAGATATCATTCACGGTCATCTCCTTCTAATGAGTACATGGACATCTTCATTAATACATCCTCATGATGTATACCCAACTGATGCATGAACTCATGGAATTCAAGCAAATGATCTGCGGGGTTATCATCTTTATCTTCTCTAAATCTAGGCAAGTGATCACCCCACTCATATATAGTAGGAACATTATTTGGAAAACCAGGAACAACAGAGAAATTGAAAGGACAAAACCTCCTAGCCAAGATGGCTTCGATCTTAAAATATGACTTCTTAAAACTGTGGAATCGCCACTGGATTCTTTAACTATGGAGTCTCTAGGTGAATGATCTGCAGTCTGAATGTGTATGGTCTTTGTTCACCATCAAAGATCATATCTAATCGTTTTCGTTCTCCCAGGGAAATATATTTCGTTACTTCGTTCTCAGGAAATATATTTCGTTACTTAGATTCCCTCAACAATGGTGCCAGAAGATGTTGATCCTAAAGTTTGCACTTGGCTGCTAAAGGGCTGAGCTAGGCTACCTCACGTTTAGAACACTTGACTGCTAAAGGGCAGAGCTAGGCTACCTCACGTTTAGAATGATTGGTTTTTTTATTTTTGTTGGTCAGTTTGAGGGTTGGATTTTCCAAGACAAGATCATGATGGGGTTGGAAAAATGATATGGATGAGGGTCCTCCTTGGCTGGTTGCAAACAAATGACATACAAGTGAAATAATAGAGGTAAAAACAAAGGGAAACAACAAACCACTAAATGAATAATCTGTTGCAAGAAGTTTAATACTTAAAATATCATTTCAAGACATCAAACGTGTATCAATAATGCAATTACTCCCACATGTTGCAATAAAAAAAAATCTTCACCAAAGAATTTGTTGTTTAACAAGTTGCATATTAGTAAAGACAAGTTATACATAGCAGAAGGAAATGAAATGTACTTTGCACAAATAAAAAACTGCATTCAAGATAAGATAAAAACACATGTAGATTTGGAAAAAAACATTGTCATCAAGAGTATATTCACCAGGTAGAGATATTTAATCCATGCATAGAACAGGTTCAACTAGTTGATATATTGATCTTCTTTTCCCCAAAAACCGAACACTCAAAACATATAAAAACTTCATATTTATCATAGTTGCAGAGGCTCTCGTCCATCTAGGACTGAGGCTTAACTCTACACCACCAGTTGTAAAACAACTTATTAACTTAGCTAAAAAACTGTTGGAGTACATTAAGATATACTCCGAGATTGAATTAATAAAAAAGAGTGGTTCTTATCACACATAAAAGACAACTTATTATGCTTGAATCTAAAAGAGTTTTGCAATTCAAAATAACTAAAAACTACTACTAGCAATAAACCAAATTGATGCATATGATGGACTGAACTGAGATTTGACAGAAAATGACTAGGAGTGATAGAACTGAGTTTTGTATCGACCACTCGCATCCATGCGCATTGTTGGAGGCCACTGGGAGATAACTAGATGTGTTGGAAGCATTTTTATTCAACTTATCTCCTGGGGAAAGAAGCAAGTCATCTGGAATTTTTATAGAGTCTCTGATATTCCTTATGCAGTATGGATTATAGCTTCTCGAGTTCCTGATTTTGGAGTTATAGGTTCAAGATTTTGGAGCTTATGTTATGTACCTATTGGCTATCACTGAGTTTCCATTGGATGAACCATATGATGCCTTTGAATGGCTTCGCATTCCCTCGTTTGGCATTGTTTTCAACCTCAAAATATGCAATTAACGAAGATATGTCACTTCAAAAATTAAGTGTTTGGGAGATTTGAGGTGCAGAGTATACATATCTCCTGGAGGACCAAACTCCCAGAGTCATTAACCAACACTTTTTCTAATTAACCCGAGATTAATACTTTAATCATTTGATATTTTGACACTTCAGCAATTTGGGGCTCAAGAGATTTTGAATGCAGAGATTGAATATCTCGCATAGTGACAATCTCTCAGAGTCATTAATTCATGCTTATCTTAAGATAATTAACCTGAGATTAAGACTTTAATCATTTCGGGAGTTCGGGACTCCGACTATTTGGGGTTCAGGAGTTTTTGAATGCTGAGTTTGAGAATCCCTCGGAGTGACAATGTTGCGGAGTGACGTGGCAGTGAGGACCCACTTCGACAATTCTGGGCTCCGACACTTCGGAGGTTCGAAGAAATTTGCTCGCTTTGAGTTTAAATCCCCTAGATTGCTAAAATCTTAGAGTCATTAACCATGCTTACTACTAATTAACCCAAGATTAAGATATCTCATCATTAAGCATTTCAGGACTTCTAGACTTTGACTCTTCAGGGTTCGAGATCTTTTGAATTGAAATCCCCTGGAGTGGTGATCTCCTGGATATGGCATGGCCATATGATGTCACAATCGGTGATGTGTCAATAAAATAAAAGTGAAATGTGTCACCTAGAAAAGAGAAGATGACATAACCAAAGTACCAAAAATGAGTGCCACATGTCATATGGAATCAACTGACAAGTGGCATATGACGTCAGCTAAAAAAGACTCTGACACTTCGACACTTCGGGGCTTTGTGCTTGTTCTGGATCAAAACCTCTCGGAGTGATAATCTCACGGAGTGAAGTGGCAGTGAGGACCCAATTTGACAATTCGAGGCTTCGACACTTCATGGATTCTTGAATACAAAGTATGAATATCTCCCAGATAACTGACCTCCAAGAGTGACGTGGCAGTTCGAGGCTCCAGCCCTTCGGAGCTCCGATACTTCGAGGGTTCTCACTTGTTTTTAAACCCCACACAATTTTGAAACTTTGAATGAATGAGAGCCGTTGATGTGAATTGAACATTGGATCTCCACCATCGAAAATTTTAACTTGTCTGTTCGCTTACAATCTAAGCTTGAAATCCACTGCTTTGAATTGTCGCATTTTTTTTGCGGATGTTTCCTGCGCATACAAAGGACTTTGTCGACATGTTGCATGCTCAATTAGTGATAAACATGATGACAAGTATTTTCGAACTCAAACCCGAACATGTAATCACATTTCAAGAAAGAAAAATATGGTGCAAAATAAGTAAAGACGGGTAGGGGCCATTGAAGTTGAGTGATTAAACCATGGAGAATAAAATTAGCAAACACAAAACAAAAATCAGACTTGATGGATGTATAGGGTAAAGGAGGGAAAGGGCAGGGGTGCAAACCTAGGTTACAACACCCCCGATCAATTCAAAATGACCAATTTCCCTTTCTTTATTCTCTCATTTCCCTTCTCTTCCTTGGCACTCTTCTCCTCTGACATAATTTGTCTCTCTTGATTTCTTTCCCATCCCTCATAAATTCCTATCTACCCTTATAAATTCTCCATCACACATAATATAATAAATAATAATTTCATTTATTGTTACATAATTTAATCTATTAATTAAATAATGATAAAATCTAATTAGTTAATTAATTTAATTAACTTAATTAAATTAATGATTTCAATGATTTAATTATCTTTATTACATTAATGACTTAAATTACATTATTTAATTATATTTATTAATTAATCCATTTGGGGCATTACATACACCCACCCTTCAAGAAACTTTGTCCCAAAGTTATGGTCATTCACAATTCAAGGATAATAATAACATGATTCATACATCTAGAACATATAATTAACACCATTAATTTAATACATTCATAAATTCTAGTGTACATGTGCAAGGCATGTATGCATAGCTAGTACATGCATAACTTGTGTGTGTACTAATGGTAATAATTAACACATCTAATGCAATTCCTATATGCCTCCAATCCAATCAACAATGCAATTAACTTCATAATAAATAAATCAATCATTTACAATATTAGCAGAATCCTTCAATTATAATAATTTAGCATAAGCAACATTTACCTAGATAATCATAATTCAGTTAAGCAATTTATTTTTTAAAGAACAAAGAGAAAATCAGACACTTCTTCTATAAGATTAAAACCCACACATTCACAACTACTTCTAACATCCTCCCTCCCTAACCTACTTCCATTCATATCCTTCCTCTGTTGGAATATACTGGAGTGCCAACTATATTGACCTAACTCCAGATAGAACCCGTAAACGGAAGTGTCAACTATCTTGACCAAGCTTACCCAACAGAAAACTAGCAGTATTCATCACACGTCTAAGGGAGCGTGACCTAACACCATACTCCCATGACTCCAGGTTTCATAGGATACATGGTGGGAAATGCCTCCACCCCTCATGATAGAACTAGGGTCAACACCCTATCATGGGCCATACAGTGGCATTATGTTGTTTGGATTTTGTCATCGTATACTCAGTTTCAAGCAGTCTCGCTACCTGAAAAAACTTGCACTTTCCCACATATCACAACAATGCATTTGAACCAACATAATTTAACATACAAAGATTCATACCATATTGTTTCCTAGTTGATTTTCACGACATCAAGCATTTATTATCATCATCCTTTGGCCATTTCATAACCCATTAATCTGCAGGTTAGTTATAACACAAACTCATGCATATCCATACTATTAACTTGTAATTGCATTTAACCATATCATTAACTCGGTATCCACGTACCAATGTCTTTCAAATTCAAAATTTCAAGCTAGAAATAGGTCACATAATATCCATCATAAAACATTTAACAATAAACATTCATAGTATTTACATACACATAGGTACACATGTCCAAAATTTAAAGTGTCAAGATAATAGTGTTCCACAGATAATAAGAAAATAAAGATACGACTAGGCCATAAGTAATTCTAGTTGTCTAAGTCAAAATGGGAATTACATACACCCATTCTTCGGGAAACATAGTCCTGAGGTTGTGGTAAAAAAAGTGAGGGATGATCTCATCGTATCATATCTACATCCTCCCAAGTAGTTGATCATGTGCTATACTAGTCCTACTAGACCTTTACTTGTTTAGAAATATGTTGAGGCTATAATACATTAACTGGATACCCCTATTTAGCAGACCTCTATTGTGTCCAAACTCAAATTTTATTACCACTTGTGATTTATTTAATGTTAAGACACACTTCTATTACAAATTTATTCTTCCCAAGCTCCATGTAGGTGTTGATTAAGGTTGGTTGTCATTGATGTCAACCCTTGAAGAAAGCCCTGTAGCACAAAGGTTTGGGTAATGGACCCAATATTGTTTTATGTAAATATGACTCATTATTGTTTTGTCATGGTTGATAAGAAGTAAATATGGA
>SNQJ01S0079991.1:35795-54026 GCA_010110895.2 Picea sitchensis
GTTTTCTCCTGATTTGGGTTTCCACGTAAAACACTGGTGTACTGTGTATGTGTATGATTGTTCATTTGTTCATTGCTTATTTACTCTGCAATTATTGGATGATAATGCTTCATTGATATAACACTTGGATTATATGGTTAAAAATGATTAAATTGCTCTATTATTGATTCACCCCCCCTCTCAGTAATCCAATAGTAGAATTCTCATATATATAAAATATATCTTGTTGGTTGACTACCAGTTAAAACCTTAGTTTATTATTGGCTTTCTTGTTAAGTGATTTTTGTATTGAGATTTACATAATTTCATTAAGTCGTGCATATAATACCACTTATAATACCTTTCTAATTAACCAATTACTACTAACTTTGATTGACGCTCTAACTTGAATGACAAAACACATACGTCATTTCAAAAGTTTCCCATGCATAGGAACATTTACTAAGATACTGCTAATTGATTGTCATGTGATTTTGTCACTTCATAGTTTGGTCATTATTATCAATCTCACTTTCCTCTTACGTCGTGCAATTATATCTTGGCCACGTTAAATGTTTAGTATAATATTATTTTCATCATAGTCAAGGGAAATTTGTCTTTTCATCAACAATTCACTATTACAAATGTGTGTATAGGAACAAGAACCATGTCTACCATGCTTTAGTTGGCATGATAAATCAAGAGTGTATTTCCTACTAGGTTCCATTCCACACTCTATCATTACCTGTCTTTAAGGCCTTTATTCCTTGCAAATGCTCTTCATACACCTCAACCTTATCCTTTACACCTACATGCTACTTACCAACTTTGCTCTCTAGCCCTTTTTGGTTACATCACATGCACTCTTCAAGATCCTTCCTCTACTATGAAATAAGTTTAGTAGTGGGATGGACATTTTTATTGTTTATCATTCAACTTGTAAATTAGTTTCCTTTAAGTAAGGTAAATTTCCCTTTAATTGAACATTGTAAATGTTATGTTGAGTATTCATTTCTTCTTGAAAATTTGATTTAATCGCAATGTCATCTTCACACAAGGTGGTGGTAGATAGTAATTATTTTAGTCACTTGCACTAATTGCCATTATTCCTTAGCAATAAACTTAAATTGACTTAACAAATCAATGCATAAATAAGCACAAGTTGTGTTAATATCACATCAACCATTAACAACTCGTCCAAATTTCTTACCACAACCCACGATGTAATAGAACATATCATCATGAAATTTCCATTATCATTTTGAACTCAATTTCTTTGTTCACAACACGGGACCTTATGGTATCACTTAGGCTTTAATTATATTATTATTCCTTAACATCGTTTCTAGAGTTCATTGGCATTCCTTATACTATATTGTTTTATTTAACATTTATTTTACACAATTCCATCTACCATTACATTTGCTTCTACTTTTATTTAAGCACACCATCATTTACTAACTTAACAAATACTTTATATTATTTGTAAACTCATTGTCTTGTTATCTCATTATCTCATAAAACTGTTATTGCTTACTCCAACTACTCTCTCTTACTTTTATAGAATACACTCAACTTACCACTTATGTAGCACACTTCACTATGCTTAATCGACTATTATCTTTTTGTTCTTACATATACTACATCATATTGTTAGTTCATGCATTTCCAATCCACCTTGAACTCAATTATAACTCCATATTTAACCTCCCTCCTACCTTTTATCCACCCTTCTATCCTACTTTAATACATCATTATTTATCCCATTCATTTGTATTATTTCCTTCACATATTTGCCTTAATCAACTACCATTGACTTTGCATCCTTATTTTACAATTCATGCACTATTCATATTTATAATCGATTCATCACCCTTAACCTGAGTTGATCTCATTTATTTTGCACCTTATTCTTGAATATCACCTGTAACATATCTTTACACTTCTCCATATACTTTCTATCTATTTCCATTCACTTATTATTACATTGTCTTTGACTTTTCAACATATTATATACCAGTCTCCTCATCTTTGAATCCATTATTCTAATCAATAATTACACATTTATTTTTCCTATTCCATATCTTGCTACGTATTTTATCTTCTCGTTTAACACTTGTTTGTTGCTTTATTGTTAACTTTTAACCATCACTGCTCTATTCTATACACTTCCATTTGTATTTATTTCTTTATTATAACCCTTAACTATACAATCATTTGTATATATCTCACGATGTTTTCTATTGTATTTCTTGTATGAATATTTGTTATTACCTTTTTCTTACTTCTCATCCACTTCTTTTTGCATCCACATTCTACTACCTAACTATACACCACTTCTATTAGTATGTGCATCCCACCCACATACTTCTCAAACTTTCTATCTATTACATCGTACATACTACTATATGACTTACCTTATTTTTGTTGTTCTTTTTGTCTTTGTATGTCACTACTACCCACAAATCTCTACTTTCCCTCCCTCTTACTACAATGTATGCCACTTTGTTCCAACTCAACTACTATATATTACTCACTGATCATGTAATTCCAAAATAAGATCTTCTCCCATTCCCTAACATATCCCATGTTTCTATACTCTTCCCTTCACATCCTCTATTCATGTTCACACATACTCATCTCTTCACATCACATTAACCCTTTATATCCTTGCATATATTTGTATGCCCTTCTTATGTTTTGATGTAATACTTAACTATTTATTTTACTCTTTTTACCATTTTGTCCTTTATAATACCAATTTTATCATTTTAATTCTATATTTTATACCCTATCTTTTATCAATTTCATCTTATTAACTTGCTCCCTATTGTTGTAACTTATTCAACTTAATCATTTTCTACACCTTCTTACCTTCTTATTCAACTTAATTCTACACTTCTTACCTTTTGTATGTATTGCACCTCGATTGTTTTCTCTTATAATTACTTATCTTCAATAACACTTATTAATTTTGTTACCATTATTACTACTTCTCATCCACTTATATTATATATCTATTTGTTCATTTTGTATAAACATAATATCATAAATATTATTCTTATTTACTACCTATGTATATGTATAATCAATCTCCTTTTACCTTATTACTCACCATCATCTTTATATATATATATATATATAATTACTCTTACATATTTTTGTAAAGTAAATATTATATCATTAAAAAGTGTTCCAATTAGAAACCTCTCACATCAATATTGATGTCTAAACTAAAGGCCAAATCAAGTTGTTCAGCGAGGTAAGTACATGATTCGAACTGGAAATCCATTGTATAATATATATATATATATATATATATATATATAAGTAAACAATATTTACATACAAGAACAAAAATAATATATATGATAATATGTACTTGGTAACATGTAAGTGTTTTGGTTTCACTAAAACTTACAGCTCGGTTCACAAAAACGTTATGGCTCGATACTTTATTTTACCATTATAGTTTTCCATTTGGATACTTTATTTTTACCATTATATTTTTCAATTTATTATTATAACTTGTTTGCATTAACAATGACCATCTTGAAATTCAAAAAGTTCTTTAACGCCTTCATAAGTTATGTATGCATTTACAAGATAGATTAGCTACATGTTTCGGGGATTCAAAGATTGTGATAGATTGGTTAAATTTCAAGAACAATTTACAAGTATCTTCACTTATGGGTTGGATGGATAAGATCTTGGATATTATAACATTATTCAACATCATTAGATTTGATCATATCTATAAGGAAGAGAATGTAGAAGCAGACGTACTATCAAAAAAATCACACACTTCATGTTCCAGAAGGGAGGATCCATTTCAGCAAATGGCAAGATGGCCACGAGCACCCCTCACTATCTTTGTGTCTCTACTTGTGATCTAGATAGCACAACAGGGATGTATATTTATTTTTGAGAGATCTGGATTTCTCCATATTGTGCTTTCATAAGTCACCATGGACTTACTTCTTTTTTGTTTCTTGATTGGTTATTTTGATGAGTCCAACTATATGTAACTAGCACTTTTGTAGGACTACAGACTTTGTCTATGTGGTATCTGTATACCTTTTGAATATGGTTGTAATAGCACAATCATTATATCATTTTATAAGAACAACATATATTTAATATATTGAGAAGTTTTTTGCTGGAAAAAAATTATGTACGCATTTAGAATAATACCAAATAACAATGTAATTAAAGCACATTTTCACTATGAGATTACAAAACAATGCATGCATGTCAGCCTTCACAACATCAACCATATATAACCCGCCAGAAAGAAAAGACATACAAGCAAAGGCAATCTATAAATTGGGCATTGGCCATCTATTTTGCCAGGTATTAGAAATTGCAATGGTGGCAGACCTGAGATTGTGTACATATTTATAGCACATAAGACTTACACTATCGCTTCAAATAATAGAAGAGTAGCTATTAAAAATAATAATAATTTAATATTTGTGTATTTTAATATAATTTTTAATATGTTTAAAGTGTATTTAAACTAGTTCTTTAACATTAAGTCAATATCAAATGAGTATATGATATATTTTTGATTATATAATAATAAAATGGTACAAATTTTTTCTAATATTATTAAAAAAAAACAATTTAATAAAAATTTTAATAATTAATTTGAAGTAGTGTCATACATCAATATCATCTATGATCACCCCCAGATGGGATGTCACACAACACACAACAGCCACGTCACACAGGCTCGAGCCCAGCCATAAATATGGCAGGCTGGCTCCTATCCCCTCTCCATTAAATGGGAGCTTTCTATTACTGCCTGTCAAGAGGCGAAGGACGGCTCCCTCACGCAAGCAGAACGATGGCCATGGGGTTCAGTGGATGGGAGACGTTAGTGGAATCAGTCATGTCGCTCCTCTACGCTCTTATCCAACATTGCAACAACTCATACCATTTCACCTTCGCCATGCACTAAGCCAACATCTTTGAGATATGGGGCATCCACCGCAAGACCTCTTGCATGATAGCGATTCACATCACTTCCTCGATGTCAAGGGAGAGAGATARGCCACACCATGGCCCTGCCTGGCACAACTTCGTTGCACGACAGAGGAGGAGGTAGAAGTTAGAGAGGGCACTCTCCATAGCCTGCACTCAACACACTCAAGTTTCACTCARCAGAGTGAAGGATAGGTCACCTCCAATGTCTTATGTGGAGGAAGTGATCCTGGAGGAACCTATACAACTCCCTCTAGAATTCCTCCTCTTCACTGTTCCAGAGAATTGGCAACCCCCAAGCCATTTTTCAACGGAATCCACTGCACCAACCACATAGGTTCGCACTTGCATCATGGAGGAGGCAGAGGAGGTTCACACTTGCATCGTGGAGGAGGAATTCCTCCACCTTGACTCCCAGGATGCCTCGCTTCCAGGTGACATCAATTTCTCCAATGTTGCAGCGAAGGACGAGGAGATCGGGAAGGAGGATGAAGTTGGGATGGAAAAAGACAGGGATGGCGCATAGGAGGCTACAAGCGATGTTTTCGGTGGCATAACAGTGGAGGGTGGCTCGATCCTAGCGCCACCACCTATCACGATAGTCATGAAACCATGGAAAGAACCCTTGCCCGTCTTCCACCCGGAACAACCGGCGTTAGTGTTCAAGCTGCAGAGCCAGATGGCAGATCAGATCCATCGCGACATCCTCATGCACCAACGCAATAACATGTTGTATGAGACATATTTCAATGCACCAGCTAGGCAAAAATGCCTTACGTGCACAAGGCCTTTTGTCTTGCAAACTCAGAACGGGCCTCAAAATGACGACCCCAATGATGCAACATCCGATGCTAACGGGTAATTCCATGGAGTGGAGCTCAATATGGTTCTGGTGTCCAATTTCCTGCTTAGATGTTAGTTTCAATTCCGGTTCAATGTACAATTTTAATTCTAGTCTAGTTTTATTTCCAGTTTCACTTTTGAACAATGATGTAAAGACTATAGTCTGCCACCTACCTTAGTTTCCTCTTGGCGGGGCAGATGATGAACTACCATTTTTTGACTTGGACATCACAGGCTTCCAACTGTCCCAGTTTTCGCTAATTCGGCGGAACAATTGGCATCCTATCGACATGTGTTTTTTTGTATGTGACAAGTTATAATAGGAAATGCCTTTTTTATTTAAAAAAAATAAAATAATATACCATCTATGATCACCAACCAATATTTATGATAGGTATATGTGAATGTATTGGTCGACCTTACTTCCTAACATAGTATATTTGATTTAAGAGTAAAATCATTCAAACAATTTATAACTCTTTATCTTATCAATACAAACCTATGATCTATTCTAATTATAATTAAAATAATGTTTTGATGGATTGCTTGTTCGTTATATGTGATATAAAAGAACATGTTTTCTCTTCTCGTTTTTACTATTCATATGAAATAGATATCCTTTCACTCATCACTTTTACTTGTGATTTGTCATTGAGTATGATCTTTATGATTGATCTAGTTACCCACCTACAACTATTTTTGTTCGTTCTAAAATGTATCAATCACTCGATGTAAAACCATATATCTTATATTATTGATCAACAAAACCAATCATGTGTACATTAGATTCTCTCCATTTTATATCACACTTGTTAGCGCTAGAATATGTCCCTACACTTCTTTAGGAACAAGCCTAACACATCTTATTTCAAAAAGTTTAAAAGCAAAAGAATTTTAAGAGTTGGGAGGATCACACTCTTGATCTTAAAGGGGCTTAAAAGGATAAATTGTCAAGATCTCTTCTTTATGTGCAACAAATCAGGCAAACAAAACCACTAGTTGAGCCAAATGAGAGTAGGGTATGTGTTGAAGAAGAAGAAGTGCAACCATACTGATAACCATAAAAGAGCAATCTGTTCTTTGATATAATTAACCAGTAGAAGAATAAATCTCAAACGCATAAATCCTTTCTAAACCAGATTTAAAGGATCTTAAACACACACGTGGTGAAGATTGAACTATAAAAATAGATAAACCCTCTCAACACATACATACAACCATTTAATCATATAATAGTAATGATGTGTTCAATATGGAGAATTAGAAATGATAAACAAAAGAGAATAATACACACCAACTAGTGACTTCATTAACCACTGAAATCTTTACACGGATAATCCAAACACTTGTATAAGATAAAATATTTTAAGGAAAATAGGGATCCAACCCTTTCTTCATCTATATTATCCAATATATAGAGTTTCAAAATAAGTTACATGTACATGGGATCAATCCTGAGAATCAGGGACACCTCTAAAGCAAATCTCTACAAAACCTCAAAATGAAATTCAGTTCCTAACTGTTGATATACCAAATCATAACAGTTTACAAAAAGATCCTATCATTAAGGAAACAACCTTGCATACATATTCTTGATTTGAATTGATTTACATTCGAATGATGACATTGCTTCTTTATCCATATCTTTCCCAGATATCTTCGATCTTCAAATCTCCACTTGAAATTGACCCTTTGACAACTCAGCATAAGTGGTTGATCTAGATCAATCTTCATATCTCAATACAGTTTGTTTTTTCTCCAAAAAACATTGCATAACTTTAAAATATGTTCCATTACATGCCTACATAATTCACAGCCTTCCCCAGTTGCAAAATATGAAACTGGGTGTGAAGAACAACAAAATCGTCTGCTGCAGGTGTTCCAGTAGCGCCTTCATTTTCCTGTGTAACGATTGTAGGAACTTCCTGTAGAGACTTTTCAAAAACTAGTCCAGCGTGTATTAAACCCTTTTCATTGTCTGATTTATAATTGGACATGACCAAAAAGGAGCATGATACCTTTTACATAAGGAACCACAAGATTTTTTCCATCCTTCATTACTTTAAATCTCAAAAATTTGATTTATCCTAGAAGTGATATTCTTAAATTGACAACGTTTTATGCAGGATGGAGGAGGTTGCTTCTTCTAGCAATTCTAATCTATTCTTCCCGGTCTGCCTAGATTGGGATCGAGTTTGAATACGTTTAGGCTCATTCCCTTCAGATCCAATCTTAGGGTTTGGGATTTTCATATTTTTCTTACTATGTTTCCTGGTAATAACTTTGTTTTTCCCAATGATTGTATTTTTATGTATAATCAAACTACCCTTCTTGGATTTATCCTTCATAGGCTTAGAGACATGATTTTTCTTGCTTCTAGATGTCTTTCCAATGGATTTGACAGGCTCCTCATCAATGATGATAACCTTCTATGAGATGACAGGTTTATTCATTGTCTTAGACTTCAAATTGAACTTGTTTTGAGGCCTCGTTCTTCATTTTCTTACTAAAATTTGATACCTAGAGGTATCATCATCAGAGTAACTCGAGGCATGAGAATTTACCTCTGGGATAGGCTCTTTAAAATGTACAATATCTTCAAGCTCTTTTGTTTTTTTTACAGGTTGTTGGTCCTCCACTTAAACCTTAGGTTCTGCTATCCTTTTAGCCCTTTTCGAATAAGTTTTTTGTGCAAAAGGGAAAGGGTGCTTACCTCCACCTATTTTGTGAGAAGACCCTACCTATGTTCCTTGGCTGGTTGATGTATCTTTTACAAGCTCATCTGAATTCTCGAAACATGTTGTTCGTTCACCCTTCTTTGCAGGAGTGGATTGACCGACCTTAGCTGGAATTTCTTAATCAGGCTTAAAAATATTTCCATGTGATTGAGAAGCAGAGCCATGCTTGTCCTTCTCATACCCTGACTGGATCAAGAACTGATCCCAAGTCTTCAAAAACTTCCCCAATTCAGCCTTAATAAGAACCTTAATCAACTCTTGATGAAAATTTCCATGAGGAGAAGTCTTGCGCTTGAACTCTCATAGCCATCTTGTTGAGATCCCGTAAGAAATAGTAAGGTAAATTCATCCTCTTAGTCCCTGCTAGATGAAGCAGAAATCATAGGTGGAATAAGAACACAATAGAATAACTCCCCTTGCAAGTGATGAACCTCTTAAGCATGAGCAATGCTTCCATCCACTCATCAGTAATCCAATCCCTAGGGATTCCCTTGGCCCAATTAGGGTCTATGTCTTCATGTTTTAAAAACTGATTAATGTCTCAACCTGTGATCAATTTATTCTTAAACCATATTTCTCCATCAGTGGGGAGGTTGCACGCTGCAGCTATGGATTCTTCAGTAAATTGCATGGCCAAGTTTCCAACTCGGGCCCATTGTCCATTAAAACTATTTGCAAATGCCTTGGATGTAGCATAATGATGACCGTCTAGTTTAGTGCAGAAGAGATACCACCCTACCTGATAAAAAATGATTTGGGTATCTTCGTATTTCTCCATGACTTCGGGCCCTTTGGGTTCTTTCATGTTCATGTGTCCTCCCTTGCCGATAAGTGTAGTTGTGACCAGAAGACTAGACTCTTGGCTATAAAACAAGGATCTATCTACTATGCAATGAGAGTCAAGGAGATTTGCTAGCTCTGCAGGGGCCAATTCAAATAAATTCATTGTTGTAGATAATGAACAAGGCACCAGTTTTGAAAACACATTGAATAAGACAATTGATTCATGTAACTTTCTAGACAACTCACAGTTACAAATGATGACACATCCCACTTCGCATGCTATGGTTGATGCCGAGTACTTTGTTAACATATTTTGCTTACTCATGAGCTTTGTAGTACGATCCACATCTTCCATGACTCACCAAAGTGCTAAAAATGATCATGAATCTGGACATGTGGAAGTTTCTGTAGCACCCAACCCGATTTGTCTTTTTCACTCTTGAGTGGATTAGAATTTGAATCTGCAACTCATGAAGTTAAATAATCATGATGCATAAGTATGACATGACTAATGGTTCAAATGAAAAGACTTGAAACCATTTGATGTCATCAAGTAATCATTTGAACATGTGTCTAATTCCCTATGTCCCACTCACAACATTAATTCCATCTTATTCATTAACCCTAGCATTCTTTTAAAACCCCTTAAGGTAAGCTATTAAACCTTTAACAAAATGCTAAAGATTTTGATAACTTATATAAAATTTTAAATACAAATTAGGAATGAATGAGGGATAAAACAAGGTAGAACACAATAGGTGTTAACAATGGCTCCATGGGGGATGGATTTTCCCTTGTGAAACTCCAAAAAAATTGAGTAGACCTGTGCCTTCTAATCCTTTGAGCTTCAGGCCATGCTTGTTTGCGAACTGTGTTGTTCCAACTTCTGAGCTCTGAACAAACTTTATTCAAAAATATATCAAACTGCAAAAGTAAAGACCATTTATGAAAACTGAAAAACAAAGAAAGAAGTATGCTCCATTAGACTATGGAGTCTTTATTTCCTAACTACCACACCACTTTGATATATACAATGAGATTTGGGCCACCAACGACCTTAGTAAAATAATTTCTTCACAAAACACCCATTTACTGGGCCACCGAAAACCTCTTCACCTTCCAAATTCTGCAATAGGAAAGTGTTGTTATCCAAAAAAAATTCAACCCTGAATGGACTTGTCCACAGGCTATCAAAATTCCCATTATGATCTTCCCTCCAAGCAAACCATTTCAAAACCAAATCACCAGGTTCAATCTGCTCTGTTTTTTATTTTCTGCCAAAAGTCTCCTTAATCATTTGTTAATGTTGGTGTGCCTTCTCCAAAAGTTTCTCCCTTTCTTTATGTAGTTCCACAATATGATAGATCATTCTGATAGCATCATTTGGCTTAGCCTCAATTTATTGCAGATACTTCACAACTGGAAAAATAATTTTTATAGGAAAAACAACTTCCATTCCATATACTAATTGAAACGGTGAAGTTCCAATTGCTCTTTTGGTGCTTACTCGATCATCCCACAAGGCATATTTTAACTTTACATCGCAAGCCCTCTTGTTTTCCTCCAAAAGTTTCTTAATAATCCTGACCATACTTTATTCGAAGATTCCGCCAAACCATTACCTTGTGGGTAATAAGCAGTGGAATTTCTAAGCTTGTTACCATAGTTTTCACAAAATTTAATCAGTTTAGCAGACTTAAAGGCTACAACATTATCTGTGATGATTGTATCAGGAAAAACAAACCTGGATAAAATATTTTATTCCAGAAAATCCATGATCACTTTATAAGTTGCCCTCCTTGTATCTATGGCCTCTATCCATTTTGTAAAGTAGTATGTTGCTGTCAGAATCCATCTATGTTGGCCACTTGATGGAGGATGTATTTCACCAATGAAATCTAAAGCCTGTTGTTGAAAAGGTGCAACCACCTTTACAGGCTTGAGAGGTAAGGACTTGAGATTTTTCTTTCCTTCAAACCTTTGACATTTTTCACATGTCCTTACTTTGACACTAACATCAACAAATAGACTAGGCCAATAATACCTAGCCTTGAGTATTTTGTATGCAGTGCTCTTCCAGAAGTGATGTCCTCCACACACTCCTTCATGAAAATGGGTCATGACATTTTCAACTTCTTCTTTATCAAGGCTTCTCAATAAGAATCCAACGGGGTCCCTCCAAAATAAAATCTGATTATTTACACAATACCTGAAAACTTTGAGTTTTAAGGATCTTGCTTTGGATTTATCCATTCCTGGAGGAGCTTGGAAATTCTACAGAAAATAGAGGATATATTTATACCATTCAGATTCAACAATGTTTTCATCTACCCGGGGGTTATTGTCTTGTGGTTGTGATTTTCCTGAATTATTTCAAATGTAATCAACTCCCAAAATTTTGCAATTAGATTCAACTAATAGCCTAGTCAACCCTTGACCTTTGACTAACTTAGTGGGCTTAATATCCAAATCATACTCAAGCAACTTAGCTACATTTGCTCCTCTTTCCATCGATGTCTGGCTGAGTCATTATATCTTTAATGGCGTTGGATGGTACATAGGAAATAAATTTGGAGTGTAACACATAAATTATGAAATATTTTAGTGCTTTAACCAATGCAAAAGCCTATTTTTCCATGATGTCGTATTTTAACTCAGCATCCCGAAGTTCTCTGCTAAAGAAAGTTATAGGTTGTTCGAAACCTTCATAATTTTTTTGTAATAAAGCAACTGCTAAAGTGTCATGAGATGCAAAAGAAAAAATCAGAAAATCTTTTTCAAAATATGGACTGATGAGAACATTAGCTTCAAAAATAGCTTGTTTAATGATCTAAAAAGAACATTTAGCCTCTGTCTTCCACTTGATCTCACTACCCCTTTTCAACATGCTAGTTATGTGTTTGACCAATTCAACAAAGATAGGAATAAACCTTCTAAGAAATTTTATCTTCCCAAGAAAAGACTGAATGTCTTTCTTAGTTCTAGGAATGGAAAGCCTTTGAATAACTATCACTCTAGCAGGATCAATCTTAACTCCACCAACACAAACAATGTGACCAAGTAATTTCCCTTGTTCTAAATAAAAATGAGACTTTTTTGGATTAAGGGAAAGACCATACCTTCTACATTTCAGAAATACTTGTCTCGGATGTTGAAGATGCTCATCATCGTATTTAGAAAACACAATAATGTCATCTATATGGATGACTACAAACTTGTCCTTTTCTCCCACGAAGTCCATATCCATGGCTCTCTAAAACGTAGCCCCTGTGTTTATCAAACAAAAATGCATCCAAGTGTACATGAAATTTCCCCATGGTGTCGTGAAGGTAGTCTTCTCCATATCATTAGGATGAACTACAACTTGGTTGTACCCGAAAAAACCATCAATCATAGACAACCTACAAGATCCTACTACCCTCTACAAGATGTGTTCCATTTTGGGTAGTGGATAGTTGTCTTTCCGAGAGCATCTATTTAGATTCCTGAAATCGACACAAATTCTGATTTCACCATTCTTTTTCCTCATTGGTACCAGATTTTCAACCCAATCAGAGTACCTTAGAGGTACAATTATCTTAGCATCTAGAAGATTTTTGACTTCTTTCTCCATGATAGGTAACAAAAGAGGATTAATCTATCTTAATTTATGCTTGAATGGCTTCACATTTTCTTTCAAAGGTATCTTATACTGCAAAATAGTTTCATCAAAAGTCCTAAGATCTTCATAATTCCATGCAAAAATATCAGTAAACTCCTTCAACAATTTCTCATATTTAGCTATGTATTTCCCTGATAGAAATTTTGATAATTTAACATGTTTAGGATTTGCAGTAGTCCCAAGATTGCAATCAATTACATCTGCTTCTTTTTCTGGATCAAGGGGCCTCACAAGGACATTATTCTGATCAAATATCCTTTCAAGTGGTACTAGACCTTTTGGGATATGATTTGTTGGCAATTGAAAATTTTATGTCAAACAATCATGTTGTGAAATTTCAAATTTTGTTTTTCCTCCTCCACATCTTCAACTTGATCAATATGAATGGAAGAGAAATCATCAACAACTTCAATGAATCTCTTAATTTCATAATCCTCTTCAAACACTCTCCAATATTTGACATTGTCTGGAATAGAAGGCTTGTATCTGACCTTTATTTCATATTTCAATTTTGGGGGTAAAGGAGGTTTAAAGGTGCTTGTTTCCACAGCCAAAGAGTTAGCCTGCTCATTCTGATTTCTAGGGATACGTACAATATTAAAACACAAAAAAAGGCTTCAACAAAGTCCCATACCTCATTTATATATTCTTTCAACCGGATATTCCTCGTCTGATACACATTTATGACCTGTTGTACAGTGAGTTCTGAGTCTCCATGAACCTTTAAATGCTAAACTTTTAGTTCTTTGGATGCCCTGAGACCCAACAACAATGCCTTGTACTCTGCAATATTATTTATAGTCTCAAATTATAGCTTGTAGGATAGTGTAAATATTTCACTTGCGGGAGAAATCAGCACTATGTCTGCCCCTGCACCTTCTCTGGATGAGGCTCCATCAAAGTACAATTTCCAAAGCAGATTTTTATTTTCAGCAGACTATGGGACAACAAATGATTTTTTCAAAGACAAAGTTTGTTGGACAACATCGTCAATATGAAAAATAGAAGATCCCAATTCCACATCAATTGCATAAATGGGATGATTTATAGAATGATCACTATCACTAATAATATATGACAACTATGCTTCATGATAAAGTCTCCTAAATTCTCCTCCAAAAACAGGTAAAGTGGAATAAGAAAGATCCATTTGAATATATCACCCAAGCTTCTTACACCATGATCTGGACAATAGCATACCAAACCTAGGAGGGATATCAACCAAAACTATATCCATGACTAAACTCTTGGCTGGGATTTGAGATAATGAAACAACAAGGTCTTTGATAACCCCCAAGCATTTGATTTTTTTGGAATCAAAAGAAAAGAGATCATGGTATGTCTTAGTAATTTCTAACCCCAGTTCTTCCATGACAACCTTTGGCATAATATTATGAGAGGCTCTAGAATCTAGCAGGAAATTATGAAGGATTTTGTCATGAGCATTTAATGAGACATAAAAAGGAGGAGTGGAATCATCCCTTTCTTCTACAATAGGCCCTAAAACAATAGTAGGTTTTTCATCCTGGATATTAATCACATCAGTTGAAGTTTATGTAGCAGAAGAAGGTTGCAACCACTTCAAAATATGATTCCTATAAGAATTATTTTTAACCAATTCAATCAGAGGAATAGGGATTTTGATCTTACTGATATCATGTTATAAGCTAAAAGGAGAAACTAACATGTCTGATTATGGGGCTGATATATTCAAAACAGGTTGTAATTGTCTTTTTTCAGGATTCTTATTGTTTGTATGTACTGTTGGGACAACGAGACTCTCCTTATGAGGAGCAGGTTTGTCCTTCTCAGGAACATATTTTTCTTTCTGAGGAGAAGATTTGGATCTAAGATTGTACCCTTGTTGTTATGTATTACAAAGCATAGCATCTGGACTTCCTCAAGCCCGTGAACTCAATGAATCTTCATATTCATTCCGTGTTAGGTGACTTAGAGCAATTTCATATTCAAATAAATGAATATCCAAATCTTCATCTCCATCTTCAACTTCATGATTTTCCTCATTGTAATTATTCTGCAGAGGGGTCTGAATTTTTTGATCATCATTATTCTTTTTATCCCTCTACATGATCTGAGGGTTATAAGGCCTTATGTATGGATTTATGTTATGATTTCCTTCTTGAGGTGAATTCCATTTCTTCTTCTCTAATCCGAGTTTGGACAGTTCAGATGACATTTCTTTCATCTTTCTTGCCATTTCCTCCAAGGAAATATTCTGATTTTTAGTATTTGATGCAGAGGACTTATATTCTTCTTTTAACTTTCCCTTATCTGATATCTTCTTTAGTTGTTCAGATGCTAGAATATTGGATTCAAATTCAAGAGATTAATCTTGCATATCAAACAGAGTGGTTGATCTTCTTTCCCTAAGAAGCAAACAAAAATCAGCATCAAAAGCATTGGCATAAGAAACTTTTGCTAACCTTTCAACTGGTCTAATATCATTTGGTATTTTCTAATACATCTGATTGAATCTCTGAGAAAATTCAGAGACAAATTCACCGTTCTTTCTTCGAAGATTACTGAATTATGTCATGTAATACATATCATCTTTCTTGTCTCCCCACTTTCTCAAAAAGGTGGCATCAAGGTCTGTGATAGTGGTAATAGAGTTGGCTCTAAGGTTTCTGAACCACTTCCTCACTTCTCCATCTAAACTTTGAACAAAAAGCCTCATCCACACATCATCATAATCCACTTGGAAATTATTAGCAAAGGAATAAAAAGCAGTTAAATGCTCTTTTGCAATTGTTTCCCCTTCATTGTCAAACCTTGGAAGGTACTTCATGTAATCAGTTGTTGGGAGAGGATGAATATTATTTGGTAATACCAAAGGTGCATATCAAGCAGCCTTGATAACATCCATTGGGTTTGGAGGTGTTGCACCAGCCATTGTTTGACCACCTAAAGGTTGATTTGTATGTAAGGACTGTGGTGATTGAGGTGATAAGAGCTTAGGAATATTCACCAATTGAATCTTAGGAGAGGACTGGAGAATCTCTTCAACAAGTTTTTCAACAACAAGGATATTAAATTGGAGGTTAAGATTAGGTTTCTCTTCTTGAACTTCTTCAAGGATTAATATTTTTTCCAAAGGAAGGTACTATGTTTCTTTAGGGAATTCAAATCTTTCCTCAAACTTAATTCTACTTTCAAGATAGGGTGTGTAAAAATACTGTAGTTCAACAAATTCCTCTTTCCCCGAGGTAGATCCTTCAACAAGAGATAAAAGAAACAATTTTTTAGACCCTAATTTTTTAAGAGATTGGAATGTTTGACGATCTTCTCAGAATCTCAAACAACGGGCACATTGGGGGATTCTAGATGGGCTCCAGTCCCCTTTCTCTTCGGATCCAAAGTGTCTAATTTGGAGTCACCAGGTGAAAATATATGCGGTCAACTGTGCCTAGTTATAGTTTCACCATCTATAACTAGATCTGTATCATGTCGTTCTACCCAGGGAAAATCTCATCATTTTGTCCCCGAAAACGACGCAAAAAGATGTTAGCGCTAGAAGTTGTCCCTAGATTGCTTTAGGAACAAGCCTAGCACATCTTATTTCAAAAAATTTAAAAGAAAAATAATTTTAAGAGTTGGGAGGATCACACTCTTGATCTTAAAGGGGATTAAAAGGATAAGTTTTCAATATCTCTTCTCTGTGTGCAGCAAACCAGGCAAACAAAACCACTAGTTGAGCCAAATGAGAGTAGGGTGTGTGTTGAAGAAGAAGAAGTGCAACAAGACTGATAACCATAAAAGAGCAATATGTTCTTTGATATAATTAACCAGTAGAAGAATAAATCTCAAACTCAGAAATCCTTTATGAACCAGATTTAAAGGATCTTAAACACACATGTGGTGAAGATTGAACTATAAAAATAGATAAACTGTCTCATTGCATACATACAACCATATAATCATATAATAATAATAATGTGTTCAATATGGAGAATTAGAAATGATAAATAAAAGAGAATAATACACACCAACTAATGACTTCATTAACCACTGTAATCTTTATACATATAAGGTTGATCTAACACTTGTATAAGATAAAATCTTTTAAGGAAAACATGGATCCAACCCTTTCTTCATATATATTATCCAATATATAGATTTTCAAAATAAGTTACATGTACATGGGATCAATCCTAATAATCAAGAACACCTCTAAAGAAAATCTCTACAAAATCTCAAAATGAAATTCAGTTCCTAACTGTTGATTTACCAAATCATAACAGTTTACAAAAAGCTCCTATCATCAAGGCAACAACCTTTCACACATCTTCTTGATTTGACTTGCTTTGCATTTGAATGATGACATTGTTTCTTTATCCATATATTTCCCAGATATCTTCGATCTTCAAAGCTCCACTTGAAACTGATCATTTGACAACTCGACATAGGTGGTTGATCTAGATTAATCTTCATATCTCAATATAGTTTGGTTTTGCTCCACAAAACATTACATAGCTTTAAAACATGATCCATTACATGCCTACATAATTCACAGCCTTCCCCCGTTGTAAAATCTAAAACAGGTGCAAACAACAGGAAAATCAACTGCTACAGGTGTTTCGGTAGCGCCTTCATTTTCATGTTTAACGATTACAAAAACTTCTTGTAGCGCCTTTTCAAAAACTAGTACTGTGTGTATTAAACCCTTTTCATTGTTTGAGTTATAGCTGGACATGACCAAAAAGGAGTGTTATCATTGAAAAATCATCCACAACATTGCACCCAATCGTTGAAGAAAGGCATCAATGTCAGCAACAATTAGTCCACCTACAACACCAAAATCCATCAAAAAGGAAAAAACTATATACTTGGTTCAAAAATCAAAGTGTGCAAATTCACAAAAGGAAGCGTGTGCACAGTGCGCAGAATGTGCAAGCTAACACAGCCCTCAACACACACTATGCGCGACTGTCTACGATAAAATCCATGCACTTCTCATGAACGACGCATTTATGAATCTTGTCGGCCTCTCAACCACTTCTAGTTTGACCCCCAACACAATTTGACACTCAGATCTGAGAAAATCTAGCTTGGAGGATGGTCAAGGGCTAGGAAGTTCCCTAAAAGGCCCCTTGTTCACACTATGAACTAGTTGTATCTTTCCATGAATGGACACTATAAATATGTGCCATGGGTGTGCTAGAAAAATAAGAACTTCAAGATATTGCTATTCTGCAAGATTCTTCTTGGAGAATCCTCTTT
>SNQJ01S0079992.1:0-30703 GCA_010110895.2 Picea sitchensis
ACCTTCCTTGTGTCCTCATCATGAATTTCATGGCATGCATTTTCACTTTCAAGTGTCTTCTCTGTTGCAAAATTTTTCAATACTTCCATGATCTCCTCTTTTAAACCATCCATGTTAGTATTTATTGCCTCCAACTTAGCTTCCATCTCTTGTAGTTCATCTTTTGTTACTATCTTATTTTGTAAATCATTTATGTCCCTACGCATTTCTTCACCTTCCTCAAGAGTCCAAGTAGGATTGTTTGGAGGCTTATTTGGTGTAGAAGTTCCCTTTTTGGGTGGCATGTTGGCCAAGTATCACTTTTGAACCTTTATTTTGAGGTGGTTCTGCTAGACAATATTTCTTCTGTTGTATCTCCCAAGTTTCGACCCTTTTGGGCATGAAAATTTATTTTATGTATTTCTCTGCAATGCCATAGGTCTGATCAAAATTGGATGTGCCAAGTGGAATTTACGGTAACTTCCCCACAACTTGTTGATTTTTTTCCTTTCCAGGAGATCTCACTTGTATAGCATGCCCCACAAAAAATGATTGATATAAAATTCTGAAACTCGTACCAAAAATACTACAGACTGTCCATTATCCAATGAAGCCATTCTCACTCAATTTTGATACTCTAGGAAGAAGTTATGATTGTTTTACCTGGAACACCTTCTTGAGACTAGTCAATAGGACTAGTTAGATACTGTATCTTCCATAGGGTGTATCTACAAATGTAAGATGTTTTAGGAGCTAAAATTTTTACCACAGATACCTTACTAATTTTTGTGAATATCCACTGGAGTTCAAGGTCTAAAACGTTACAGAATTTTTTTTATAGAGAAAATTCCGCAATGACTCAGTTCAGGATGATTCTAGAACCATATCTTGCACAGGGTTTATCTCCGAAAGTATAAGGCCCCGGGAGCTAAAATTTTAACCCAACGTACCTTGATCTGTCTAAAAAATATCCTCCAAGCTGTGTCTTCTGAAACATTGTATAAAAAAAGTTACAGAGAAAATTCCAAGGTGTCTTAGATGTAGCAGTGAAACCCCAAGACCTTGAGCTCTGATACCATATGTTAAGAACCAAATATCAATATAGCATAGAAAAACCTTAGAATAAGTACTCAACACCTTGAAAAAGAGATAATTTCAAATAATAAGCCTCTTCGAGGGGGCAACCTCCTTTTACCCCACATAAATTTTCAAGTACAAGATGACTCCAAATGAAAATGTCTCCTTGGTATATATAGGAGACTAGGAGGTATAATTACAACTAATGGAATAAATCCGACATAAATAAAATAAAATTACTAATGTAATATGCCCCAATTAAGGGGTAATGAGCCAATATTAGGACTTAAAAGTTTGCAATATTCCTGATACAATATATTATGTAGAACAAAAAATATCTAGCAAGCAATGACAATATAATAATGATATATCTAGAAAAATATTAGACGAACACCAGAATAGCACTAGAATAATCACCAGGAAGAGAAATTTTATTATGATAATAATTTTCACTTACCTCTTCGAGGGGGCAACCTCCAGTAGAGAAGATCTCTATTACAATAATATCCAAGAAAAAATATCCAATACTGCCTACTCTTATTTATACTAGTTCTACCTTCTAAATAAACTTCTAGAGGAAGATCTTTCTAGAAGAGGAAGCTTCTATTAGGTCTTCTTAGATTGACTTATTTTTCTTTATTTATTAGGCCTTGTCAATTAATTTCGGCCTTTATTAAATATAAAACATATCATATTAAATAATGACCCATGGAAAGGGGTTAGGATCAGATTCTAACATGCCCTCCCCCTTCAAAAGAAGCCTTGTCCTTAAGGTTGCAGGTGTGAAAACTACTGAAGTATGGTCGTGGGTTCCTAGGTTGCCTCCTTTGGTGTTTTGTCCTTCCACCTTATCAACACTTCCTTGATAGTGCATCCACGCACCTAATGTTCATGGTTATTGAGGACTGCTTCTAGTTGGAGACATAAGGAACCTTCTTCATCTAATTCCAGCAGTATGGTTTGGACTCTGCAATTCTGGCCCAAAACTTTCTTCAAACAAGAAACATGGAATATGAGATGGATTTTGGAAATAGCAAGAAGGGCCAATTTTTAAGCCACAAAACCAATGTGCTTGATGATCTGGTAGGGTCCATAAAACTTAGGTGCCAATTTGTGATGTCCCCGAGCTTTGAGAGATGTTTTCTTGTAAGGTTGGAGCCTGAGAAACACCTGATCACCTTCCTAAAAAACCCTTTCTGAATGATGTTGATCTTTGTTGGTTTTATCGATTCCCTTCTTGGGTGATCTGAGTTATTGACCCAGGGTTCATGTCATTCGGGTTCCAACAAAGACTCTAACTATTGGCCCTCCTGGTAAACCAAAAGGCAACGCAATGCCTGGAAGGTACTGGGCAGTCTCACCCAAGATAGCTAAAGATGGTTGACTGTAAGACTCAAATGTTTACAGTCTAGGACAGAGTAGGGGATAAAGGGTTTCTTGATTAAGGCCCTATTCTACGAACTATTACAGTAAGCTACTTGTTCCTAGGAATCCCATGCATATAACTCAAAATATAAACAAGTTATAATAATGCATTTGGTTACCCATCACTAGTAATCATCTATTGTTGAAAGAAGTTAAAGTGGTGAGACCATTCTTCTGCTGGTGTCCTTTTCCATAGTGTTTTACACGCCTCCAAGTGTTCTGCTGGCATTCCTAGTCCATCATATTTTTGTCGGTTGTTCCATATCTGTTCTGCATCGAACCTTATGCGCAGTAATTGTTTGCATTGGTACCAATCTGTGATAGTCTCTTTGTGCACACCCCACCATCTTGCGGGTGTAGATTTTAATGCTAAATCTAGTGCTAATAGTCTCTGGTTCTCTAATACTTCATCTTTGTATTGTGTCAAGAAATTTTCCAAATCATTTAGTCAGTGAAAACTGGGTGGTTCTCTGATTTTTGTGCCAAGCCATCTTACTGCGTGGTCTATTCTTGCACACCTTATTGTGGATACTTCATGTAATCTTTGCTGCCAATTTTCTAACCCAATGTCTGAGTCTGTTGTGCATGACGTTATGCTCCACCAGCTGAGTACCATGTCTACAATTAGGTTTATATAATATGCATCATGCGCAATTGTTATGTACAACTGGCCGATTTCGTCTATGTCCAGGAAAGTGGGTTCTACGAACCTCTTTCCTTCTGATGGGTCGAGTGGGGCTATAACCCTGTAGTCTCTCGACTCAAATGTCATTTTTTTGGTTTTCAAGTTAATTATGGCCTGGTTGTTGAATGCCCAATCCAGACCAAGTAACGCTAGATAAGGTGTTGTACCGTCTACTATTTGATGACTTCAAAGTCTGCCTTTGTGCGCACACCATCCAGATCTACGGTTACTCCTTTCATTCTACCTATTGGTAGACTCTATGTTGGTTTGCTAGATTTAATTGAATAGTTGAGTATCCTAGTGTAGGTTCTCCCATGCATTGCCATATGGTTTTTGGTAGTACATTCACCTCGGATCCTAGATCTAGTATAATATCTCCCATGTTGAAATCCACAATGTTAGCATTGATTCTAAATTCTCTACTTGTTCTTCTTATTGTGTGTAGGTGGTTGACAGTTTTAAGCTCTGGCTTCTGTTCATTCTCACTGCTACATTTCTCTAGGATATTTTGCAATACTTTGATAGATGATGGATCACTTAAAATTTTGATGGATGATTGCAAAAAGTATTTGATAATACTTACTTGTTCCTTAGGTTGTATTTTGTTGGTATGGTCCAATGATGGCAGCATGTCCTATTCTGGAGCTTCCTTGTTCTGGTGTGCAGTCAGCGCTATGTCCTCCTTCTGGAATTCTTGTCGAGCTTCTGTAAATATCTCCTTTTCCTTTTGCATGTCGAACTACTTCTTGTGGTCAAGGTTCTTCTTTACCCATTGGTTCTATGTTGGGTCTTGTCGAGCTGCATTGTTTCCTGTTTTCATTCCTCCTCTAGTGACTATGTTGATGTTCCATCTGTCACCTCTTGCTTCGGCTACAATCCACTGAACATTCTGGTTATTTTGGTTCCTTTTTTCTTGGATCTTTACGAGTAGTGTCGAACATTCCTCTATATCATGGTCTGAAGCGCGACAATACATACATGTCATTGGTGGTAGTGAGCATTCCTGTGCATAATATCCTAGTTGCTGGCAATTGTGACATGTGACTAGTCCTCTCCCATGTTTGAAACCTCCTCTAGCTCATCCTAATCTTCTGTAGGCTGCGCGATCACCTCGTGGTGCATTATATTGTGGTCCTCGATTATACCGCGCAATATTATATTGGGGCTATGCTGGGTTGTACTGCGATTGCGCGTTATTATAAGGTTGTTGCGCAGTATTATACTGTTGTTACGTAGTGTTGTATGGTGCTAGGGATTGAGTGAACTGTGGTGCTGCCTACCCAATCATCATTTCTGCTTGTACCCTGTATGCATCTGAGGTTCTTTCCCGCATCAGCTCCATAGTTCTGCAGTCTTTGTCGTTGTGGCTGACTGACTTTAAAAATGTGGAATATGAGTTTGTTGGGACTGTTTGGTATTTTTGCATCATCGTGCAATGGTAAGGGTCATGATCTGGTTTCTTGCAGATTTCACATGATAATCCCCCCTGTGGTAGCGGGTTTGGCATCCCTATTTCCATATACTGCACGAACATTGGACATTCATTTTTGTGGTGTCCTTCTGTCCTGCATGTGGTACACCAAACAACTTCTCGTTTGTCCTTGTTTTTATTCTGGTTCAACTAAAATGTTAGGTTCTTCAGATCCTCTTTCAGTTCTTCGATAGCTGGGTCCGTCTGCTAGTACTGATTCTCTTATAATTGCAAGGCTACC
The DNA here is from genome assembly GCA_010110895.2 of Picea sitchensis. Taxonomy (NCBI): domain Eukaryota; kingdom Viridiplantae; phylum Streptophyta; class Pinopsida; order Pinales; family Pinaceae; genus Picea; species Picea sitchensis. The sequence goes on from SNQJ01S0079992.1 coordinate 4,879, forward strand.
TGCAGAGCCTCTGCTTGTGTCTAAAAATTTTGTTATCGTAGTGGATATTTCAAATGTGGCAGTAATGAGTTGAAAAACAGGTGTCGATGTTGCATCTCGGTCATAAGGTATTTTAACTTCCCTTTTAATTGCTTGAATCTTTGATCAATCTCCCATACCGATTCTCCTGGTTTCTATCTTATCTCAATCATCTCGTTCATGTACTGATCCTTTGAGATCGGCTTCTGGAACTCATTAATTAGTAGTTTCTTAATGTTTTCCAGTGTCCTTGTCATCCTGGGAGCATTGTTCATGTCTAGACTCATGTACCAGTCTAGTGCACGGTCTCTTAGCGTGATCGCTAGCTGTGCGAGTTTGGTGTTGTCATCAGTGATCAGCTTTGCTTCCCAGATCTTTGATTCCATTGTCATTACACCTTTTTTATATAGAAGTATATTGATAGAAGTATACAGGGATCGAATATACCTCCCTCTGGGTCCTCATAGAAATTCTTGCTCGGCTGCGATGTATAACTTTGTTGTGTCTACCGTGAACTCTGTGATGAATCCTGCCACAATACTATCAAGCCAAAAGTCTACTGCACGGGTGAATTTGTTGTTCACTTGCTGTAGCTGTTGAATTTGTACTAGAATGCAATCTAGCTGTCAAATCTGGTTCGTCGAGTGATTATCTGTTAGCCTTAAGATCCACTCCTGTAGTAGATGCGGAAAATCACAGAAAAAGATTTCGTGTAAATCCGTAAACATGTATTTATCCAGGTATCTGTATGGTGTGATTATAGGGTTTCTATTGTCTTTGTGTGCAAATTCTAGCTCTTTAGTTCGCAACCCCTCGATTTCTTCTCTCGTGGGGTTCCACGGTCTCCACATTCCCTTCTAATGGCTCATTGCTTCTTCGATGGTTCTTGTCCAATCTATCTCATCTACTCAGTGATATCTTGTTCCTCTCATGTCATCAACATAACCTATTTGTTGGTTTTATCGATTCCCGTCTCGGGTGATCTGAGTTATTGACCCAGGGTTCATGTCATTCGGGTTCCAACAAAGCCTCTAACTATCGGCCCTCCTGGTAAACCAGAAGGCAACGCAGCGCCTAGAAGGTACTGCGCAGTCTCACCTGAGATAGCTAAAGATGGTTGACTATAAGACTCAGGTGTTTACAGTCTAGGACAAAGTAGGGGATAAAGGGCTTCTTGATTAAGGCCCTGTTCTGCGAACTGTTACAATAATATACCTGTTCCTAGGAATCGCATGCATATAACTCAAAATATAAATAGATTCTAATAATGCATTTGGTTACCCATCACTAGTAATCATATATTGCTTAAAGAAGTTAAAGATATGCAGACATTCAACACATTACATAGATATTACCGTGGTTCACCCCTCCTCGGCTACGTCCACAAAGATTTGGCTCTTGGCTCTTTTATTATAGTAGTTCTTGATCTCCCTTGCGTCGTGTGCTTACATTTCTACGCAAAAGTGGGTAAGATCTATGAGAGGCAAACTAGATCGCACCAAGCTCTATAGCCTATGGTCTAATCCTCATATCTACCTTCCCTCATGTCTTTTCGTGCTCAACAGCTTACAAAACTCGGTTCATACAATTCAAAACCCCTCACGTATCGCCAACAACAATACTCAATAACAATCGCAATCCTCACAAAAACTAACATTAAATCAACAATGACAACAACAACCAACAACAAAAGAAAAAACCAACCTTATATGATACTTTCGTGTCTATATTTATACATTTCGGGCTCTTCAACCACTTACAGAATATTACCAAAACCCTAACCCTTCTTCGCTAGGTTTTTCTCCCATGCACATGTTGTTCTTCCTCCAGCTGTCGCTTTCCTCTGTGCACACTTTCTTGCATTCACACGTGTTGATATTTTGTCAGTTGTCACTTCATTTTCCTGCACACTTTCTTTCCCATGATCGTCCTTCTTTCCACTTCGGCTTGGTGCCAACAATCTTCCTATTGCTTCATGCGATTTTGTGCCATGTGGAGGTTATCCTTCAGAGCCGCTAGAGTGGTTGTACTTCCTTGCAACATTGTATCAATAGATTGGACACTTGATGTGCCAAGAATATAGGTAGTGATTGTCAGTGGTATTTGGCCATACACTGCTTCATATGGGGTCATTTTAGTGGTCGTCTGATAGGAATTATTGCACCACCACTCTGCCAAGGGAAGCCACTACACCCACTGATGTTGCTTGTCTAAAGAAAAACAATGCAAGTAGATTTCCAAACATTTGTTGACTACTTCTGTTTGGTCGTCATACTGGGGGTGATAAGTTGTGCTCATGTTCAATTAGGTGCCCTGAAATTTAAATAGCTCTTGCCAAAATGTGTTGGTGAAAATTGGGTCATGATTAGAGACAATAGAGGTTGGCATGCCATGTAGCTCTAAAATATGACCAGTGAAGACTTGTGCTATGAGTGTTGGTGTGAAAGGGTGAGGTAAGGGACAAAAATGGGCATACTTGGAGAGGCAATCAACCACCACCATGATGACAGACTTGTTTTCCACTTTAGGAAGGCCCACTATAAAATCCATGGAGATTTCGGTCCACAGAGAAGATGGAATGGGTAATGGCTATAGGATGCCTGGAGACTTTACCGTTTCACCTTTATTACGTTGGTACGCCTCACATTCCGTGATAAATTGAAGTATATCCTTCTTCATGCCTACCCAAAAAAAATAATGATGAGCACGCGCATATGTATTTTGGAAGCCGAAATGACCCTCTATAGCTGAGGAGTGAAACTCATTTAAGAGTCGGGACTTGAGTGTAGAGGAGAGTGAGAGAACCAGGTGATCCTTATATCAGATAATATTGTCCTACCAAGTGTAGCGAGTGGGAGGATTAGGGTCCTTCTGAAGACGCTGAATTAATTTGGAGGTAGCCTGGAGTGTTAGCCACTCTTGGTGCACTTCTTCAATCCAATCGGGGACTTCTAAAGATAACACAAAGAGGGATTCCTCCTCCTCATGTTGTCTTTACAATGGATATGATACTATGTTATATTTTCCATTTTTGTAGTTGATTTCATAATCATAACCCAACCTTTTTGTCAACCACTTATTTTGTTCTGGGGAGGATAGTTGTTGCTCCAAAAAATGTTTCAGTCTATGGTGATCTGTTTTAATCTGAAAATGATGTCCCAAGATATATGGTCGCTAGGTGTGCACTGCATGGAGAATGATCATCATTTCATTTTCATATGTAGATCGTCTTAGGTTGCGACCACTCAACGCTTGGCTAGTAAATGCCAAGGGTCGACCATCTTGGGTGAGAATTGCACCTATACCCTTTCTTGGAGCATCCAATTCCATCACAAAGTTTTTGTTGAAGTTAGGAGCTGCTAGGATAGGGGTCGTGCACATGGACCTCTTTAATTCTATGAATGCTTGCTCAACAGTAGGTATCTAATGAAAGGAATTCTTATTAAGGAGGTCAGTCAAGGAATTAGAAATTTTTCAATAATGGTTGACAAATTTCCTTTAATAGTCTGAGAGACCTAGAAAACCCCTTAGGCTCTTTAACGTCATTGGTTGCGGCCATTCTTGCATAGCTTGTATATTTTTGGGGTCCACTTTTACCCCATCTTTGTTGACAGTGTGCCCCAAGTATTCCACTTCATTGACGCCAAATGAACATTTGGTCTTTTTGACAAACAATTGGTTTCCCTGCAGCAAGTGAAGGACTTTGTCCACATGAAGAAGATGGTTATCCCAGGTGCGGCTATAAATGAGGATGTCATCAAAGAAAACCAAGAAAAACTTCTGAAGATAAGGTTTCAATAGTTTATTCATGAGACTTTGGAAGTTAGATGGATCATTGCAATGGCCAAAAGGCATGACCAAGAATTCATAATGTCCCTCATGAGTTCGGAAAGCAGTCTTCGGAATATCATGATCAAAGGTCTAATTTGCTGAATACATAGGCACCTTGTAGTTCATCCAAGAAATCATCAATGAAATCAATGGGAAATTTATCTTTGATGGTTAGTTTATTCAAGGCACAAAAATCAGGGCACATGCACCAAGTACCTTCCTTCTTTAAAACCATCACCACTGGTGAAGAATATGGGATAGTACTAGCAAGAATTACCCTCGCCTAAAGTAACTCTTGTACCATATTTTCTATTTCATTTTTCTGAGAAAATGGGTATCGGTAGGGACGTACATTGGGGGGTTGAATGCTCGACATGAGATGGATGCTATGATCATGCTCACCCCTCTAAGGAGGTATGGATGTAGGAAGCTCAAAGATCTTGGGCTATTTTTCCAAGATGAGTTGCAGGCTAGGAGGAACTACCTAAGAGACCTGTTTAGTGATCTGGATGGAATTAAATTGAGTAATCAAACCATTTGACTCACACTTAAAATATTATGTTTCATATCTTCTACTAGTAGAACATTTTCTGCCTTTTCATTCTTGTTCCCAATTTGGACCGTGCCTTTTCCAATGATTTTGGATGAATCATCATTTCCAAAGGAGACTGATCCATCTCTTTTCTCTCGTAATGTAAGAAACTTGTCTCTATCACCTGTCATGTGTTTTGAACATCCACTGTCAACATACCAACCACGTTTCTTATGTTTATCTTGTAGAGTACTGTGCATTCTTCATTGCTATACTGATTATGTTTATCTTGTAGAGTAATCAGGTATCTCTTCATTGCTATAATCACCGATCTTGCTTTTATCCATGTCATTTTTGAGATTCTTGTTTGTGACTCATGGAGGTTCTTTAGGAGGGATCATTCTGAAATTTTTGGCCAGGTCCAAAAATTGTTACATTTGTACATTCCACTGCCACATTCCAAACCTAATTGTAATTTATTCTCTCTGTTTCACTAGGTATTCTTGAACCTCAGGTGTGGCTCTCAAAGTAGATATTGTTCCCAAGAGTTAGCTCTCCAATTTATAGCTTTATGTCCAAAATTATTACAAGCATAACATAAACCAAAAAAATATAGTTTGGATAAATGCAGTTATTGATCTTATGAAAGGAGGTGCTCTTATGAATCCTTCTTCTTCTTGAGGCCTCTGCCTTATCTATTGTTGATTCTCAACTGGACCTTCTGTGGAGGAGTGTCCTTTTAATCTTCTTTGTATATCTTTTATCCCCTTTGATTGTTTCGCGTAAATTTTTGGATTTGTTTCTTGCTCGTTTTGGAGCTTGATCCCTTTCTATTTGATTGTATCCAAGTCCTGACTTGTCAAGATAAGATTTTTGATTGCTAATAATGTCATCCAGAACTTTTTGAGCTATTCTCCTCAAGATATATTTCTTTTAATATCCTTTCTCTTAGTGTGACACCGCCTGTGCTTCCAATGATCCCATCATTTCCCTTCTAGTTGTTCTTGAGTGCTTCTTCACTTTTTTATCTTCTTCTATTTCAACCTTCAATTTCGTAATCATTTGTTCTAGTTCTTGGAGTGTCTTTTTGTCTTATCTAGTTCCCATTGTAGTTTCTTGTTTTTCTTTTTTGTCTTCTTTTCTCTTATGATAACTCTATGGCACTCATTAATTCTTCTGAAAGTCACCATGCCTTCAATTCTTCTTCATACCTTCATATTCGTACTTTACCGAGTCTCTAACGCCATGAAATCTAACTCTCACTATGTCTCATTTTCACTGACTTCCTCTTCATCTGTTGATGATAAGTCTTCTTTGGTGCAAAAGTTTTTCTTGAAAAACTTCTTTGTAGTTATTTTACCTTTATATGTTTGTCTGCCTTTGGAGTAAACTTCATCATTTCTTTTCTTATGAGGACATTAGCAAGCAAATGACCAATGCCATCACAATTAAAAACAAATTAAAGGAAGCCACCACCACCGTTGGTTCCCTTTGTTCACTTTTGACAGTTGCTTCTTTATCATCTTCTGAGACGTTGTTGCTACTACTATATTCTTCTTGATCCTTTTCTTTTTCTTTGATCTTTAATATGCTTTGAAGGCTGCTTCTTTACATCTAGATTTTCCTGCTCAATTCTCATCTCATATGCCGTGAAGATTCCATGCGCTCGTCCATGCTTATTGAGTTTAGATCCAATCTTTCTTCTAGTGCTGATATATTAGGGTTGAATTTCTCATAGGAAGAGATCTTAGTACCTTTTGGAAAAATATGACTTTCTTACTTTCCCCAATCCTATGATCGTGCATTCATTGTTTCTTTGACTCGTAAGAAGTAAGTTGTGATATATTCATCTTCCCTTCATTTTTAGTTGTTGAACTCACCTCCAAGTTTGAAGCTTTGTTGTTTTGACTTTGAATCTCTTCATAAATATTTCAAAGCTTTCTGTCCCAAATCTCTAGCAGATTTGCATAAATGTGCAACTTTGGTGAATACTATATCGAATGGCACCGGTCTCTAAAAGTGTATTCAAGGCTTTAATTATTCTCACCGAGTTTCAATTTCTTTGACACTTGTTGGTGAACTGGGCTGGTGCTGTGTATCCCTCCACAATTGATTGCCAAACTTGAAATCCCCGTACCTGTATATATGCTCTTCATCCTTATGCTCCAAAAGCATACTCCTGTCCATCAAAATGTGGTATTCCATTTTTATAATGAATTGGTAATTTCCACGATCTACCTTCGCTGGTTAAACCACTTCTCAAGAACCTACTCGATAAATTACAATTGTTGGATTTCATCGAGAGGTGAATCAGCAATAACGTAATTGTGTCTTTTTCTTCAAATGTTATATCAATGTAGAATTATTATCCACAATGAGCAAGTAATAAATAAACAATCACACACATGCACAAGTATTAATCATTGTTTTAATGTGGAAACCCAACGAGAAAACCACGAATTTTTTTTTCTTATATGTTTTATAGTCATATCCATTGGAAGCACTAACTTCCTTTGTTTTCAATCAACCTGGAAGGAGGTCTTAACCTCCTAGTTTCTCACTATGCCAACTTGAGGGACGCCTAACTCCCCAAATCTCCTGGCTAAAACTAGAAGGAGGTTACAACCCCAATGTTCTCCTCCCACATAACCGTAAGGTGGTTACAACCACCTATCCTTGCCCCGTCTCGCCACCCTAAAGTAGAAGTAGAATGATGGAAGTACTTGTCACACTATCACCGCGATATACCGATAAACCTACCAATAAGTCCGAACCATGCATCAACCTAATCAACTCCGTATCATAAAATAACAAGTGCATCAACCATGCACCAACCTGTGAATCAACCTTGTACCATAAACAATTGCATCAACCATCCACCAACTCAGAATCAACATGTACCATAAACAAGTGCATCAAACCATGCACCAACTTGTAATCAACCTTGTACCATAACCAAGTGCATCCAACCATGTACCAAGTATGCTCCAATCATGTGTCATACTATAAACTATGAATCATCAATATTTACTAACATCATCAACCATACACTTGGCATGTATGTACAACTCATCAACTACTTGTCTCAACCATGTACTCAACATGCCGTAACCAAAATCCTCATCAATTTGGCATCATACAAATCTGATTTGTAGCTCAGACAGACCTGGTCAAATCTTCCTTAACATTTAAAAACAAGAGACTAGCATTTTCATCAAACTTTTTATTTAGTCTCACATTCCTAGTTTTGGATTAGTCACCAACCCTAACTTGAAGTAATCATAACTTTGAACCCAGAATGTATAAATATCTGAAAATGATATACAATGTTCTTTTCAATGTGTTTTATGTAATTCATCCAGAAAATTACTTGGAAACTCTCAGAAAAAGAAGTTATAGAAAAATGACAAACCTTGTCAATTCGCTTATTCTAGAGAGACCAGAGAGTGTGCCCCGCTAAAAATATTTAATGAAATGATCTGAAACTATCATACATAATACTACCGACTGTACCCTAATCAACACATTTTGTATCACTCAAATTTGATATTTTTATGAATAAGCAGACGTTTTTAATTCAAACACCGATTTTTGACTAGTTTCAGACTGGCTACAAACCCCATTTTCCATAGAGTGTAACTCCAAAATACAATGACCAAGCTGAATTTTTAACCAAAGATACTTGGATATTTCCTCACTCTTGCATAGAAATTTTGGAATCTGAATCATTATATAAAAAGTTATAGCGAAATGGTGAGATGACCTAAATAACATACCTTAGGAAAGCACCAACAAAAGAATTTATCCTTCCTCAGATTTCGGCTCTCTTTTCTTCATCTTCCCTGTGAATTTCGGCTGGTATATCATTTTGTAAACCCTCATACACCTATATAGATATTCAATATTCTCAAGTGTGATTCAAAATGAGAGAGCCTTGCCTCTTATTTATACCTCCAAGTAGCTTCCTTTAAAAACATCTTCTAGTCACTGGCCCCACTTTCTTATTTCTCTTAGGGTTGGGTCCACTTCTAATTTCTCCATTAAAATTATTATTGAAATAATTTATTTTGTATTCACTGAATTATAATAAACTCTAATTTCTATTATTTTACCTTTTAAAATCTTCTAAACCAATCAGATTGTTAAACAACTTCAAAAATACTCACCAATGTAAATATAAAACAACCATCTCTTAACCACCTTTGATTACTTTGACCTTTTTGGCTTAGATTACATGAGAGTCCTCTAACTTTCGTATACTACAACTCGTAAAACCGTGAGGAGTTATTTGACGCTCTACATACCACTAAAAATGGTGGCATGACATGTAATACCATCCATATAGAATAGTATTATCTTAAATATATCATAACTCCGCGTCATTACCTATCAAACAAATTTGGGTCCATTACCCAAACCCGGGTCTCCAACTTCTCATGGCCATATCCTCTAACTGTGAGGAATTATGTAACATTCCACATACCACTGAAACATGGCGACAAGAACTATCCATCTAGGATATTTTCCCCACAAATTCACTTTTCCTTCATCTCATTATTCCACAATTGCTATGGATCTCTTAATCCAATAAAGCGCCTCCCAAAGGAGGGCTTTCACCATAAGGGGACCACTTTGGAGTTCATCCATATTTACTTCTTCATCAACAATGACAAAACAATAATGAGTCATATTTACATCAAACACTATTGGGTCCATTACCCAAACCTTTGTGCTATGGGTCTTTCTTCAAGGGGTTGACATCAATGACAAACCAACCTTAATCAACAATCTCCCTTTGGCATTGATGGAAACACTCTAATGCAACATCAAATCATATCACTCATGCTCCCCCGAAACCATGCCTCCTCGTCTTCGCAGATCTCGATAAATCTCCCTTTGTCATCATCAATGTGATTCTTTCCATCCTGGTCGCTCTACGACCGGGTCTCTTTTATGAAGTTTCCTCGTACATCTAAGACATATAAGATAATCATTCAAAAGAATTCATTTTGGAGTAGAAATAACTCCAAGTCTTTAGGGAAGATGTTCAAGGGCTTCCCGTGGAAGTGGTTTTGTAAAGATGTCTCTAATTTTGTTCTTTGTGCCCACATACTCAACTCATGTTCTTTCTACAACCTATTCCCGTATAAAATGAAACTTGATCAGAATGTGCTTATTCTCGCAGTGCATCAATCGGTTTTTTGAGATAATCATGGCACTTATTATCACAATATATTGGAATGGGCTCATCATACTCAACCTATATCCATAAAGTTTGTTTCATCCAAAGAACCTATGTACAACATGCTACCGCTGCAATATACTCTACCTCAGATAGAGATACCGGATGATTGCTTCGCTTAGCCATGATACCAAACACTCACCTAAGTAGAACGGCCAAGCCCACCGGTGTTTCATTTGGCCATCAATGCAACTTTCCCAATCTGCATCTCTGTAGGCTATAAGTGATAGATCTTTTCCTCTTTGATACCATAATCCAAACTCTTATGTTCCTTTTGAGATTCAAGATCCTTATCGCTATCATATGTGATTCATTTGGTGTCGGCTAAAATCATGCCACCGTCTAACACTCTTCCATGACATATCTCGTCTAGATGTTGTCACATATAGTAGGATGCCAATCATTGATCTATATTGCCTCTCGATCCAGACTTTGAATCATCATCTTCTTTGCTCAACTTACAACCTGGGTTTGGTAATCTTCCATTTCAAACTCTTTAGCATTCGAGCATACTGGGTTTGAGAAATAAAATTCCTTGGTTGCTTTGATGTATCTCAAGTCCCGTGAAAGAAGGATAGTTCTCCAAGTAATGACATTTCAAATTCACTCTCGATGATGTTCTTTGCAAATTTCTCGCTTAACCTCGTCATCATCACTACCAGGCCAATATCATCAACATAAACTTCAATTAATAAAATATTACCTTTGACTTACCTTTGATGTAGAGCTTGTTGTTTGCACTTCCTTTTCTCAACCCTACCAGCTGCAGACATTCTTATCCGCCTGAGTACCATGCTCTTGGAGCCCGCTTTAGACCATACAAGGCCTTCTTTAATTTACACACATAGTTTGTGTTCTCTCGACAACTTAAATCCTTCTCGTTGTTCAATGTAGACTTCTTCTTCAAGTTCCCTATCTAGAAAAGCTGATTTTGCTATAATCCATCTGGTATGATTTAACATTTTTGGAGCATGGCTGTTAAAGAAAATAGATTGCTTCTTATCTCCTATTAACCGCATATGTCTCAAAGTCGCATTCCTTCAACTGCATATCCTTTACATACCACCTATCTTTTTCTCCTTGTAACTTGTCCATCTTCATTCAATTCTATTCCTCAAAACCCATTTTGTCCCGATCACATTCTTAATCTTGGAATTTTGGGAACCAATTTCCAAGTGTCATTTTTCTTCATTTGATCCAATTCTTCATCCATGGCCTTGACCAAAATTCATCCTTACGGGCTTCTTCTTCAAAATAGTTTGTTCAATTGTAGATAAGAGTGCTAGGTGTGTTTGTTCTGTGAACGATTTTTCTTCTAGTCTCAATTCTATCTTTGTTTCCAATAATCATCTCAAGGGATGATTCTTCCAGATTCGCTTGCTAGGTGTCTCCTCGGAGATACACTTCATAAACCTGTTTCACTCGGCCGGATTCTCTCATCTTCTTCATCTTCATCTTCTTTATTCTTCTTCTTTTCATCATCTTCTAATGTTGTTCCATTGATTTGTTTTCTTCTTTCTTTGATTCTCGTATTCCTGTTTCATCAATTGTTACGCTTATGCTTTCCTCATCTTTGTTTAATCTTAGATTCTAACACTTGTATTATTTCCTTGTACTTGAGTAACCAACAAGTATTCCTTGACACACGACAACTTTTCCCATTCTACCATCTTCTCTTTGATGTAGCATTTTCTTCCAAAAAACTCCTAAGTGCCTACATTTGCCGGTCTTCCTTTCCATAGCTCATATGGAGTTTTATCGTTGTTTCCGAAAGTATACCTCTATTTTGAATGTGAACTATTGCATGCATCACTGTAGTCCAAAATGTCTCACAACTCAATCCATTATCATTGTTCTGTTTCATTTCTATAATCGTCTCTATTCTTTCTTTCAACAACTCCATTCTCGTGAGGTGTCCTAGTGACTGAGAATTGCCTTTTATTCCATGATTGTTGCAGAGTTCATAAATTTATTTGAGGTAAATTCTCCTCCATTATCCCATCTTGCCATCCTGATCTTTTGAATCCATCTCATTTTCAACCATTTCAGATCTTGAAATTTCAAAAGCTTCATTTGTTCTTGAGAGAAAAGCAAACCGTAGCCATTCTGTATAATCATCAACTAATAACATAAAATATCTTTCACCTTAAGCCTTTTATTGTAGTTGGTCCAACTAGATCAAAGATGCACAATTTCCGCTATTTTGTTATTGAATATTCCTTTGATTTGAACCCGGTCTTTGTTTTCTTTCCTTGTTGGCAATGCTTCAATAAAGTGTTGGTTGGTTTCAGATATGGGGCATTTCTCCTCGACTATTTCTCTTTGTCGACTTTGACAAGGTTATCAAATGCATGTGATCCATTCTTCCTGCCATAGCCAACTTTCACATTCTTTCCTAGACAACACTTTTCATTTCCACTTCAGCTTAACACATATATGTTGCTTGGAAGTTTCCTTGGTACCAGAAATGCACCAATTTCCGGAACCTTCTTTCTTATCTCACACTTTTGTGAATCGTAGGTAACTTTTAAGGACCTTGGTCACACATTTGACTCACACTTAAAAGATTATGTTTCATATCTTCTACTAGTAGAACATTTTCAGCCTTTTCATTCTCCTTGTTCCTAAATTTTGACCGTGTCTTTTCCAATGATTTTGATGAATCATCATTTCCAAAGGAGACCGATCCATCTCTCTTTTCCTCTCAGAATGTAAGAAACTTGTCTCTATCACCGTCATGTGTTTTGGAAATATCCACTATCAACATACCAACCATGTTTCTCCTGCTTAGCTTGTAGAGCGATCAGGCATTCTTTCATTGCTATACTGATCTTTGCTTTCTTATCCATGTCATTTTCTGAGATTCTTGTTTGTGACTGTTGAGGTTCTTCTTAGAGGGATCACTATTTTGGTAATTTTTGGCCATAGGTCCAAAATTGTTACATTTGTAAATACATTCCACTTCAGTGCTCAAGGATTCAAACCCTGCTGTAAATTTTTCTTTGTGTTTCATTAGGTCTTATTGAATAACCCCTTGTGTATGGCCTCAAAGAAGTTATTGTTCTTGTTGTTAGCTCGCACTTACAGCCTTTTATGTCCAAAATATTACAAGCATAACATAAACTTAAAACTATAGTTTGACACTGAAGGAAGATCTCATGAAAGGAGGTGCTCTTATGAATCTTTTTCTTCTTTCAGGCTCAGAGTATCCGCTGCTGATTCTCGGAATCACCTTCTAAGTGGAGGAGTGTCCTTTTAATCTTCTTTGTATATCTTTTATCCCCTTTGATTGTTTTTTGCATAACTTTTGGATTTGTTTTTTGCTCTATTTTTGAGCTTGATCCTTTTTCGTTTCTTAATGCATTCAAGTCCTGACTTGTCAAGATAAGATTTTTGACTCCAAGCACAATGTTATCCAAAACTTTTGGGCTATTCTGGATATTTTTCTTTTTAATATCCTTTTCTTTAGTGTGACAATCTCGCCTGTGTTTCTAATGATCCCGCCCTTTCCTTCTAGTCACTTTTATTCTTCTTCAATTCTTTTATCTTCTCTTCTATTTGAACCTTCAATTTTGTAATCAATTGTTCTAGTTCTTGAGTGTCTTTTTCTTATCTAGTTCTCACGGTAGTTTCTTGTTTTTCTTTTTTCTCTTTTGATAACTTCTATGACACTCATTAATTCTTTTCAAAGTCAACTTCTTCAATTTCTTCTTCATATGATTCTTTTCATGGTCTCTTCTTCTGAGTCTTCATCGCCATGAATAGAACTCATGTTCTCCATCAATTTCATCTTCATCCTATTGATGAGATGTCTTTGGTGCAAAAGTTTTTCTTGAAAACTTTCTATAGTTCTTTACCCTTATATGTTTGTCTTCCTTTGAGTAACTTTCATCATTTCTCTTTTTTCTATGAGGACATTTGTTAGAAAATGACCAATACCATCACATTTAAACAAATTAAAGGAATCTTACCAGCCCTATATCGCTGGTTCCCTTTGTTCGCCTTTTGACGATGTTGTCCACTTCTTCATCATCTTCCAAGATGTCATTGCTGCTGCTATATTCTCTTGATCCTTTTTCTTTTCCTGATCTTTGATGCTTGAAGACCGCTTTTTACATCCGATTTTACTGCTCAATTCTCATTTCATATGTACGCGGAAGATTCCATGTAGTTATTCCATGCTTATTGAGTTGAGATCCCATCTTTTCTTCTAGTGTTGATATCTTAGGGCTGAATCTCATAGGAAGAGATCTTAGTACCTTTGGAACAATTACAAATTCTTCGGCTTCTTTCTCCAATCAACATTGCATTCCTATTGTTTCATTGACTCGTAAGAAGTACGCTATGATATCTTCATCTTCCTTCATTTTTAGTTGTTGAACTGACCTCCTCAGAAGTTTGAAGCTTTGTTGTTTGACTTTGAATCTCCTTCATAAATAATATTTCAAGCTTGTCCCAAATCTCTTTAGCGTGACAATGTGCAACTTTGTGAATATCAACAGACCATTCAAAAGTGCATTCAAGGCTTTGGAATTATTCTCACCAAGTTTTGATCGCTGACACTTGTTGGTGGAACTGCCAGGCCGTATCCATCTACAATTGATTGCAAACTTGAAACTCTCGTGTCTCAGATATATGCTCTTCATCCTTATGCTCCAAAAAGCATACTTTTTTATCCATCAAATGTGGTATTCCATTTTTTATAATGAAGGTACTTCCATGATCTACCTTTCGGTTAAACTGGTTTTGAATGAACTCAAGCTTCTCTGATACCAATTGTTGATTACCGAGAGGGGGGTGAATCACAAGACAACGTAATTGTAACTTTTCTTCAAATGTTATATCAATGTAGAATTATTATCCAATAATGAAGTTTAATAAATAAAAAATCGCATTACGTACGCGACACCGTTTTACGTGGAAACCCAAATCGTGAGAAAACCACGCACGCTTTTTCTTATGTCTTGAAGAATTACATTCATCGAAGCACCAACTCTTTGTTTTAGCTGCAACTAGAAGGAGGCTCAAACTCCCCTATTCTCTAGATACAACTTGTGGCACACTAACTCCCAAATCTCTCAAGGCTAAACTTTCGTAAGGAGGCTACAACCCCAATGTCTTCCTCAGGCTACAACCTAAGGTGGCTACAACCACCTATCCTGCCCCGCCCCACACCCCGCTAAGTAGAAATAGAATGATGGAACCATCGCTACACTATCACCGTGAGATATACTGATAAAAACATGTACCAATAAGTCTCAACCATGCATCAACCTCTAACCAACCTGTAACAACCTGTACCATAAAAATGCATCAACCATGCACCAACCCGTAATCAACTCACCATAAACAATTGCATCAACCATGCACCAACCAGAATCAACCTGCACTATAACCAAGTGCATCCAACCATGTACCAAGTATGTCCTTAACTATGTGTCGCTCTACTCATAAACTATGAATCATCAATATTTACCAACATCAACTATACACTTCATGTATGTGTCAACTCATCAACTACTTGTTCTCAACCATGTAATTCTCAACATGTGCCACAACCAAAACTCTCATCAATTTCATCATCCAAATCCCATTTGTAGTTATGTAATAGACCCGTGTATATGATCACATTCCTACAAACCTTCCTTTTTAAAGTTAAGGAAGGTTTAAAAACAAGATACTAGCATTTCATCAAACTTCTTTCTTTAGTCTCACATGCCTAGTTTGATTACCAACAACCCTAACTTGAAGTAATCATAACTTTGAACTTGTAATGTATAAAGATTTGAAACTCATACACAATGTTCTCCAATTTTTATGCAATTCTCCAAGTGGTACAACTTGGAACCTCTCAGAAAGGATTTATAGAAAAAAAAACCTTGTCAATTCTCGGGCCATTCTAGAGAGCCACTCAGAGCATTCCCCTGCATACAAAATATTTGATGAAATGATATGAAACTCAAGTATAATCAATGAATACTACAAACCATAACCTAACTAACACAGTTTTATGCCATCAATTTCAGACTGCTATGAAGAATTTATGACGCTTTTACCAAACACCTAATTTTGACTAGTTTCGTGGACCTGCCACAAACCCTATTTTCCAATGTAGTGTAACTCCCAAAATACAACGACCCACAAGTTGAATTTCTTTAACCAGATACTTAGATATTTTTCACTTTCATAGAAATTTCATGATCTAAATAATTATAGAAAAAAACGTTATCGCAAAATGGTGAGATGACCAAAATAACATACCTTTAGAAAGCACCATCAAAAGAATTTATCCTTCTTGCATTTCTACTTTCTTTTCTTCTTCACTTTCCCTCAATTTCACGTAGATATCATTTTGTAAATCTCGCACACCTATATATATTCAATATGCTCATAAGGATTCAAATGAGAGAGTTCTCACTCTCATTTATACTATCCAAGTAGCTCCTTTAAAACATCTTCACTTGGCCCCACTTTCCCTATTTTAGGTTGGGTCCACTTAATTTCTCCATTACTAAAATTATTATTGAAATAATTTATTTTGTATTCACTTTGAATTATAATACACTCATCACTTCACTTTATTATTTGCAGCATCTTTTAAAATCTCTTTCTTAAATCACTTTGATTACTTTGACCTTGGGCTTCTAGATGACATAAGAGGGTCCTCCAACTTCATAACGCCATAACTCTCAAACCGCGTGAGGAGTTATGTGACGCTCTACATACCACTAAAAATAGCATGACATGTACTATCCATATAGAATAGTATTATCTGAAAATATATCATAACTCACATCATTACCCATCAAACAACCTCTGGGTCCATTACCCAAAACCTAGGGTCTCCAACTTCTTCTGGCCATAAATCTCTAACCGGTGGAGGAATTATGTGACGTTTCATATACCATTGGAAATGACATGATAAGAAATATCCATTTAGGATATTTTCCCACAAATTCACTCTCTTCATCTCATTATTCCAATAATTACATGGGTTTTCTTACTCCACAAAGCGCCTTCCAAGTGAGGGCTTTCACCATAAGGGAACCACTTTGGAGTTCATCCATATTTACTTCTTATCAACCATGACAAAACAATAATGATTCATATTTACATCAAACACTATTGGGTCCATTACCCAAACCTTTGTGCTATGGGTCTTTCTTCAAGGGTTGACATCAATGACAACCAACCTTAATCAACAGAATTCATCTGATAAACCCTTGATATAGATAGCCAACTGTTTAAATGTCTTGATGAATTCTGTGCCAGAGCCAGTTTGGTGCAGCTTAGTGAGTCATCCCAAAAATTTTGATTCCCGATCAAAACGGGCACAAACAAATTTGGAGATCATGTTCCAATTGGGATGTATTGGATAACATTTCTTATGCCATTGCCACCATTGCCAACATTCTTGATCCAAGTACAAAAACCCTGCATGGAGTTTGGTATCATCATCTCGAATATCATGAAGGGAGAAGTATTGTTCCATTTGAGAAACCCACCTGGCTGGGTTGGAACCATCAAATATATGCATGTCAACTTTGGGCACCTTAGTCGAAGAAGGTGGAGAACCCCAAGGGGAGAAGGAGGACTGAGTATGTTCATAATGAGAAGAGTGAAGTTCTTCTGGGTTTGGCTCAACATTCTTACCCATGAAGAGTTGCACCAATATTTTGACTTGATCATCAAAGGATGTCTTAAATTCATTGTGGAGGGAAGTCATGTTGTCTGCAATTTGTTGTTCCAGGTGAGACATTTTAGCCTTCAAGGTGTCTTGGGACTGAGAGTGAGTGGTAGGCATGGTGAAGGCTTAGGTAGCAACATAGGTGTTGGGAGGGGAAAAAAATGGGCTTAAAAATGATAGGTACCCAATCGATCAGGACAAAGAGAGGAATCTAATGGGATAGGTTGTAGTAAAGGTGTCCCAGAGGGGGTTGGGTCCACAGGAAAAAAAAGGCTTAAAATTGAAGGGTACAACTATGATCAGAATGAAGAGAGGAATGCAATGGGATAGATCACAAACAAGGATGTAGACAGGCCCGTAATGTTTTTTTACTCTAGATTTATTCTCCAAAATGAATAATACTGTGGAGGCAGAATGCCCAAATTATTAACAGGACAAAAGATGTAGTAATTTCACAACCCCAATGCAGATGGAAAAGGTTGCACTGCAATGGATCTTGTATTTTCTTTGTCTTTTATGTTCCCAAGGGTTAGTGCTTTCAGGGAATCTACAGTCAAGGGTTTTCCCTGTGATATAACTCTCTTATATACGTGTGGGGTCCAACAATAGTAATCGGCCCAATATCTCAGGGCACCAACTAAGGAGGCTAGACCATACCCTTATTTGTACTACCCGACTACCCAGGTACTAGAGAGTCACTTACCGAGTGTTGTTCTCGGTGACACTATAGTAGCTAGGCGGCTGGTCAGTTTATCTATGGAGGGCTTCAGGATGCCTAGGTCGATCCGTATACAGGTGTTGTCTGATGCACTACCACTCAAAGGGGTACCAACAAGGGTTACAAGGGCGGCCAACAAATGTGCGCTTAAAAACCAATTTTATTTCCCATGTGTATGACTCCCTGACCATGGGTTTATGCACATAACACCAAATATTTGTAGCTTAAATATGCCAGAATACATATCTACCCTGAAAAAAAAAATTAACCCACAAGTCTTTCCCTGGAAAGAGCTATGATACCACTTGCAATATTCCTGATATAATATATTATGCAGAAAAAAAAATATCTAGCAAGCAATGACAAAATAATAATGATATATACAGAAAAATATCAGATGAACACTAGAATAGCACTAGAATAATCACCAGGAAGAGAAAATTTATTATGATAGCAATGTTCACTTGCCTCTTAGAGGGGGAAACCTGCAGTAGAGAAAAGCTCTATTACAATAATATCCAAGACAAAATATCCAAAACCTCCTACTCTTATGATTCATATTATGTTCGGAACGAAATGAAAGCAGAGATATTACAATGAAACACTCATGAAAATTGCTAGAAATAGAAAAATACAACAATACTTGATTTCTATTAATGAAATAATTGTAAAGAGACTATAATTACAGAGTGCACAACTCGCCAGAATGGTGGCAACTTTATCTCTAAGAAGATATGTGACGACTATGCTCATTCACCAGAAGATGATTACAATGAGGCTCTAAAGGCCTTTTTATGTTAAACAAGAATGCCAAAACCCTAGACATCCAAAAACCTAACCCTAGAAGATGAAATTCCAAAAGTCATGTGGGCCCCGTTTGGGTAAGTTAGTACATTAACTTCTCGGGGTCGTAAATTTTGCATACGATCTCCATTTTAGGCGTGGGATAGACCGTTGGAAAGGTCTTTTCGAGAACTATGAATTACACCATCAACGCAGACTCTGTCTACAGTTTGAATTTGGTGAGCCAAAATAAAACTGTTTAGGGCCCCAAAATAGCCCTGGAAGTACAACAAGATGTGTTGACATGAAAACATACAAAATGAGCCATTTGGATTAGATGGGAGGCCACCAATATACACCTGGAAGATTTGTAGGGCTCCAGAAATCCCTGAAAGTGTAGAACCCACAATTACAAAGAAGTACAGAAGAATGTGATGAACTAAAAACTGACAAAAGGAGCCAGTTGGAACAGGTGGATGGCCACCAATATCCACCTAGATCAATCCTCCCCCCTTAGGAGGCAATGGTCTCCATTGCATTGAGTGCCCAGGAAAGAGAGGAAAGCATTTTATGAATCTGAATCTTGGTGAGATGCATTCTTTGTTGGAGAAGTTATGTTTCTTAGTCTTTGGAAGACTGTCACAAGATTGTTGTTGGCAAGGTTGAATATGCTCCACCAATCTGTTGTCTCTGGGTTTGACAGGGCATTGTGTAGGCACCATTGTAGGTAAAGAAACAATCTGTTTTTGTTGGAGAGAAGGTGTTGAGGATGCAGTGGTTGTAGCGGTCTTCTGTGCATCCTTTGAATAGACTGTGAAGAGGATGAATTTTGCAGTATGAGAGATTGCTTTGCGGCACTATTTTGGTGGAGCAGTAGTCAGAACTACCTCTGGTATCCTATAGAGCTGACCTCCCAAAGTAATAATGACACTACGGGGTCTAGACTCATAGACATCATGAAGTCTCCACATATATGGTTGGCCCAAAACCACATCACATACATCAAGAGGGGCAACATCACACATTACCTCATCCTTGAAGGGATGGATGCCATAGGATAGGCGACACTGCTGGTTGACATGGAGCTCTTGTTCTTGGTGAAGCCACCCGATGTTGCATGGTTGTGGGTGTGGTGTTGTCGACAACCCCAACTATTGTATGGCCTTAGCTAAGATGAGGTTCTTCTGGCTATCATTATCAACAATGAAATGCAATGGGGTCCCCTTCACTCACATCTATGAATGGAAGAGGTGCTCCCCCTCTTCAGGATCTATTGATTCTTTTGGTTGAATTATTGTGGTCGCGACAATGGTAGTGGGGTATGTGTCGATGATTTGTCTATTTTCAATATTTTCTGGATCATATTCCGAATCAAGGTTCAGCTTCGTGTCTTTGACCTCAACCACCAATGATTGTTTCAAGCAACATTCATCAGTGTTGTTCCATGGGATTTTGTGGAAGTAACACCAATTCCCAGTTTCATTCTTCGTCTTTCCTTTACCCTTCTTATCCCGTGTCTTGGACTAGTTGTCTGGAGGTTGTTGTTTAACGTCGTCCTTACCATGCTTTGGTTGTATCATATTTGCAGACCCAAATTCCCATTTTTTCTGGTGCATAAATTTCTACTCGATTTTGAAAGCATATCGACAAGCAGCCCCTAATGATGAGATGTTTAGGAAATCCACTTCGGTTTGGATGTACCTATGTAGAGCCCCATGATATTTCAGAACTAGGTGTCGCTTGGAGTCTTTGATACCCAGCTTGGTGCACAAGGTATGGAAAGTATTTGTGAACTCTGACACTATTTGGCTCTTCTCTTTCCCCAGTGTGGTCTATCTCATATACTAGTCTTCATAGTTATCAACAAGATAGTACTATTCTTTGAATGCATCCACAAAAAAATCCCAAGTGGGCTCGGCCCCATATATTCCATATTCCTCCATGGAAATTTGCTCCCAGTAATTTTCCCACCAATGTTTGACATGGGGGAGAGCCTTGAGGAGTGCGAAGGTGATTTTTTCCCTGACGGAAAATTTTTGAACAGAGAAATAACCTTTTAATAAATTTAACCATTTTTCTAGGGAATCCACATCTATATAACCTTCAAATATGGGAATATCAAAATTAACTTGTACCTTGAAGGGAGATGTTCCTCCAAAATGGCCGCTTGATGAAGATGCACATGTTGCTATTGGCAGGCGTTGAAGGATGTGTGCAAAATTCTCCATCATTTCGTGCCTCTGTCGCGCGAGAGCTTGCTCAAGCAATAGGTTAATAGAATCTTCTGCTCCACCGTTTTTCTTTTCTGTCGCCATTGAGGGTTTCTTGGGTGTGCGAGAGTGATTTTCCTCAAGGGAGACAAGCTCGAGACCCCACTGGCTATACTTGGACCTTGTCGGGGACATGCACTGAAAATGATCAAGAGCAACCTGCTCTAATACCACTAATCTAGATTATGTTCAGAACAAAATGAAAGCAAATATATTACAATGAAACACTCATGAAAATTGCCAGAAATAGAGAAATACAACAATACTTAATTTCTATTAATGAAAGAATTGTAAAGAGAATACAGAGTGCAAGACTCGCTAGAATGGTGGAAACTTTATCTCTGAGAAGAGATGTGATGACTATGCTCATTCGCTAGAAGATAATTACAATGAGGCTCTGAAGGACTTTTTATGTTAAACAGGAATGCCAAAACCCTAGACATCCAAAAACCTAACCCTAGGAGATGAAA
The DNA here is from genome assembly GCA_010110895.2 of Picea sitchensis. Lineage (NCBI taxonomy): Eukaryota > Viridiplantae > Streptophyta > Pinopsida > Pinales > Pinaceae > Picea > Picea sitchensis. The sequence continues at coordinate 26,430 of SNQJ01S0079992.1, forward strand.
CACCAAAAGTCACGTGGACCCTGCTTAGGTAAGTTAGTACATTAACTTCCTAGGATCGTAACTTTTGCATACGATCTCAGTTTTAGGTGTGTGATAGCCCGTTGGAAAGGTATTTTCAATAACTATGCATTATGCTATCAAAATCTGACTCCGTCTATAGTTTGACTGTGGCGAGCCAAAATAGCACTGTTTAGGGCCCCAAATTGGCCCTGGAAGTACAACAAGATGTGTTGACATGAAAACATACAAAATAATCTAGTTGGATTAGATGGGAGGCCACCAATATCCACCTGGAATATGTGTAGGGCTCTAGACAACCCCAGAAGTGTAGAACCCACAATTACAAAGAATTACAGAAGAACGTGTTGAACTAAAAACTAACAAAAGGAGCCAGTTGGAACAAGTGGGTGGCCACCAATATCCACCTTGATCATCTTATTTATACTAGTTCTACCTTCTAAAGAAACTTCTAGAGGAATATCTTTCTAGAAACGAAAGCTTCTATTAGGTCTTCTTACATTGACTTCTTCTTCTTTATTTATTAGGCCTTATTAATTAACATCGACCTTTATTAAATATAAAACATATCCTATTAACTAATGACCCATGGAAAGGGGTTAGGATCAGATCCAAACATAGTTTCGAGGCAACAATTTTCTAGAATTTTATTATAACAGTAATATGGTAGCTTAAGATCAAAGAGATAAACCCAAGGAAGAATGAATGTGAATAATGATTTGCATGCCCAAAATCATGGAGTATATTTGCATACAGATGAGAAACCACATTTCTTCATGGGAAGTATACGCATCCCCTCTATTAGAACTAAACAAAGACATTACAAAATCCTAATTAAGCAGAGTTAAAGACTTGGACTTATCAATAAAATAATGTTATCTTCATTTATCCCCCTTTCTTCCCCCTTTTGTGGAGTCATGTCCCCCCATTATATTGTCCTTCTACTTCTATAAATCCCATGATATATTTTTATTATTATAATTCAATGTACAATTTTACATATTAAATAGTTCATCTTTTAGTCATTCATTATATACATAAACAATACTAATCTTAGAATCAAACCTAGGGTATTACATATGAGGATGAAATAGTTATAGAGTAGTTCAAGAGGGGAGATAGGGTGGGAGATAGAGGTTGTGGGAAAAACCTACCACAAGTGGTTCTACGTGGTTGATCCAATTCTATAGTATTTATCTAGGGTGAATGGATAATCATCCCTTTAGGGATACTCCTTCTTTTAGTGAGACTCTTGTATTCTTGACATTTAGGGAGATAAGGCGAGATGCCTAACCTTTCTAAGTCTTTCCTTACCTTAACTTAAAGGAAGGGTATTCTTTATTTATATAGTTTATGCACATATCTATTCTTATTAATTTACAAACAATTTTATATTTTTAAATTAATTATTTTAAAAAATCAAAATTTTAAAATTTTAACCTAATAAATATCTAAATTTGTTACATTTAATTTTATTAATATTAGATGTTAAAAATACATATAAATTATAAACATAACATTAAAATAAATTAAATTTAAAAGAAAATAAAAAATATATAAATTCTCTTTTAATAAATTTAGGATGTTTATGCTTAAAAAATTAGCACAATATGCTTGATATATTAACCTTCCAAATCAAAGAGCAACTTGTAATATTTTTTTCCTTTTGTGCTCTAGATTTATGAGCGGAATGAAATGAATAACAAATCGAGTACCATAACACATAGATATAGAGAACAACAACATATATCCAATGAACAATAACTTCTATTGAATAAATAAAATATGATGAAACTGTAGAACTGAAACAACTTGCTCGAATGTTGGTAGCTATCTATGAGAAGAGATGTGGCATCCGTCTGAGTAGAATGATTACAATGAGGCTCCAGAGGCCTTTTTAATATTACTCATGAATCCCAAAACCCTAGACATCCAAAAACCTAACCCTAGGAGATGAAATGCAAAAAGTTATGTGGGCCTCGATGGGTAAGTTGGTACCTCAACTTCCCAGGGTTGTAACTTGCATACCACCTCCGTTTTAGGTGTGTGATAGCCTATTGGAAATGTATTTTTTAGAACTACACATTATGCCATCAAACTTTGACTCCATCTACAGTTTGACTGTGACAAGCCCAAACAACACTGTTTAGGGCCCCAAAACGGCCCTGGAAGTACAAAAATATGTATTGACATAAAAATTTCCAAAATAAGCTAGTTGGATTAGGTGGGTGACCACCAATATCCACCTAGAAGCTATGTAGGACTTTAGACAACCCCAGAAGTGTAGAACACACAATTACAAAGAAGTACATAAGAACATGTTGAACTAAAAATTGTCAAGAGGAGCCAGTTGGAATATGTGAGTGGCCACCAATATCCACCTAGATCATTCATCCCCCCTTAGGAATCAATGGTCTCCATTGTACTGAGTGCCCCCATTAGGTGAGGAAACTTCTGCTGAATTTGGCCCCGGGTGAGCCACTTGCCTTGGTGTAGGAGCTGCCCTACCTTGACAACCCGATAAAGCTAGATCCTCTGCTGGCGAGTTCCCTTGACCTGTGTGTCCACTATTGGATCAGTGGATGCATGTTCTATGTAGTTAGGGTTGAGATTTGTTGGTGTCAATTGTTTTGTGATCTCTGAGATGTCAAATAATGGTGAAAAATATGGTCGAAGGAGGTCCACATTGAACACTGGGTGCAAGACAAGGAAGGGTGGAGTGTTGAGCTCAAAATCATTGCTACCCACAACCTTGGTGATAGTGTAAGGCCCATAGAGAAGTGGGTGGAGGTTTCAATGGGGCCCCGTAAGGAGCTCTTTCTTCAAATGTAACCATACCTTGTCTCCCACCTGAAACCGGTGCGGTACCTGGTGTTGATCATGGCGCTGCTTGTACTTAGCATTGGCTTTCTGCAAAATATCATGGACCTGTTGGTGGATGTGTTGAATCCGTTCAATGAATCTGGTGGCTTTGTCAGCCTCAAACTAAACATGGGAAGATTTTTCATGTGAGGTTGCAAGAGGTAGTGCAACATCAATGGGACCCAAGGGTTGGAATCCTAGCCCCACCTGAAATGGGCTATGGTCAGTGGAGCTATGGAGAGCCCTGTTGTAGTTGTGCTGAACATATGGAAGATTCTCATCCCATGTACGCAGATGCTTAGAGTTGTACATGCACATGATGTGTGCAATCATCTGATTGACTACCTTTGTCTGGACATCAGTTTGAGGGTGGAAAGAAGTGGATTTAGTGAGCTTGGTGTCCAACAGTGACCATATAATTGACCAAAATGTGTTGAGGAACGTGTTGTCCCAATGTGAGGTGATGGTTTGTGGTATCCCAAAATGGACGCATGCCCATTCGAAGAAGATCTTGGCATTATCTGTTGTTGTGATGCTCTTCTTGTAGGATGTGATAATGGCCATCTTTGAAAATTGATCAACCACCACACATACACAATCATTTCTGTGCTTGGTGGACAGAAGGCCAGACATGTAATCCATAGAGATGGATTCCCAAGGCCTCTCAGGAGTAGGAAGTGTTAAATTATGAGCTTGATTTCTTATGCGGATTAATTATTTTATTTTCATCAACACTTTGATTCCAACTTAATACACTTCAACAATACCAAATCACAATCGAATATCAATAACTATGTAGATAAGTAAGCATGCACATCAACAACACATATACCCTGGGGAAACCTTGTACAGGGAGAAAACCCCAGCAAAAGATATTCCTTTATTTCATTAATAATGTAATATCACTTACAAATATCCACCATGAATGTTCTTCTCTTAAAGAGATTGCCAAGATGACTCTAACCTAAAAAAGACCTAAAAGACTTTGTTGAAATACACCTTTGATATGTTGCCTCTATTGTTGATATAAAACACTGATATGATGCTTTGGTATGTTGACTCTTTATCACTGATATGCTCCTCTATTTCTTCTCCCTTAACCTGCATATCAAAACTGTGTTGAAGAGAGGGTTCAACCTCTGTTTATATAGGATGAAGAGAGGAAGAGGAGAGGCTCAAAATAGTAACATGTTTGCATGAGTTAATCATAACTCAGCTTCATACTTTGGTTCGAACTTAGAACTAGACTTGAGACTAGTTACAACTCAGCATTACACTTGAGATCGAAAATAGAACTAGACTTGAGACTGGTATGCTTTAGTTCGAAAATAGAACTAGACTTGAGACTTCAGTCACAACTCAACATTACACTTTAGTTTGAAAATAGAACTAGA
>SNQJ01S0079992.1:30713-66497 GCA_010110895.2 Picea sitchensis
ACAAGGTACATATATTCTTCTCACTTCCAATTTAATTCAATAGTTAGATCTAGGGAAAGCGGTATATTCTGTCATGTTTTGTTCTAGATCCAGGTGGATCTAGGGAGATCGGTTTGTGTCCGCACTTATGGATTTATCCTTTAATAGGTGGTTCTCTGATTTCTGTGCCAAGCCATCTTACTGCACGATCTATTCTTGCACACCTTCTTATGGATACTTTGTGTAATCTTTGCTGCCAATTTTCTAACCCAGTGTCTGAGTCTATTGTGCATGAAGTAATGCTCCACCAATTGAGTACCCCACATGCAGTTGGGTTTATATAATCCACATCGCGCGCAGTTGTTCTGTACAACTGGTTGATTTCGTCTAGATCTAGGCAAGTGGGTTCTATGAACCTCTCGCCTTCTGATGGGCCGAGTGGGGCTATAACCCTATAGTCTCCTGACTCAAATGTCATTTTTCTGGTTTTCAAGTTCATTATGGCCTGGTTGTCGAACACCAAATCGAGACCAAGTAGCACTAGGTAAGGTGTTGTACCATCTACTATTTTGATGACTTCAAAGTCTGCCTTAGTGTGCACACCATCCATATCTACGGTTACTTCTTTCAGTCTACCTATTGGTAGGACTCTATGTTGATTTGCTAGCTTTAATTGAACAATTGAGTATCCCAGTGTAGGTTCTCCCATGCATTGCCATGTATTTTTTGGTAGTACGTTCACTTCAGATCCTAGATCTAGTATAATATCTCCCATGTTGAAATCCCCAATGTTAGCATTGATTCTAAATTCTCTACTTGTTCTTCTTCTTGTGTGTAGGTGGTTGACAGTTTTTAGTTCTGGTCTCTGTTCATTCTTGCTGCTACATTTCTCTAGGATATTTTGCAATACTTTGATAGATGATGGATCACTTAAAATTTTGATGCATGATTGCAAGAAGTCTTTGATAGTGCTTACTTGTTCCTTAGGTTGTATTCTATTGGTATGGTCCAGTGATGGCGGCATGTCATATTCTGGAGCTTCCTTGTTCTGTTGCACAGTCAGCGCTATGTCCTCCTTCTGGAATTCTTGTCGGGCTTCTGTAAAGATCTCCTTTTCCTTTTGTGCATCGAACTGCTTCTTGGGGTCAGGTTTCTTCTTTACCCATTGGTTCTACCCTGGGTTCTGTCGAGCTGCGTCATTTACTGTTTTCATTCCTCCTCTAGTGACTATGTTGATGTTCCATCCGTCATCTCTTGCTTCGGCTGAAATCCATTGAATATTCTGGTTATTTTGGTTTCTTTTTTCCTAGATATTTATGAATAGTGTCAGACATTCCTCTGTATCGTGGTCCGAAGTGTGACAATACATACAGGTTGTTGGTGGTAGTGGGAATTTTCATGCATAATGTCCTGGTTGCTGGAAATTGTGACATGTGACTGGTTCTCTCCCACATTCCAAACCTCCTCTGGCTCATCCTGCTCCCCTATAGGCTGCGCGATCACCTCGTGGCATGTTATATTGTGATATGTGATTATACTTTGCGGTATTGTACTGGGGTTGTGCTAGGTTGTACTGCAGCTGCGCATTATTATAAAGTTGTTGCATAGTATTATACTGCTGTTGTGCAGTGTTGTATGGTGTTGGGACTTGAGTGAACTGTGGTGCTGCCTACCTAGTCATCATTTCTACCTGTACCCTGTATGTGTCTGAGGTTCTTTCTTGCATCAGCTCCATAGTTCTACAGTCTTTGTCATCGTGGCCGACTGAATTGAAAATGTGCAATATGATTTCGTTGGGACTGTTTGGTATTTTTGCATCATCGTGCAATGGTAAGGGTCGTGACCCGATTTCTTAAATTTCAGACCATAATCCCCCCTGTGGTAGTGGGTTTGGCCTCCCTGATTCCATATACTATGTGAACGTCGTACATTCATTTTTGTGGTGTATTTCTGTCCTGCATGTGGTACACCAAACGAATTCTCATTTGTCCTTGTTCTTATTCTAGTTCAGCTGAAATGTTAAGTTCTTCAGATCCTCTTTCAGTTCTTCAATAGTTGGGTCCATCTACTGGTACTGATTCTCTTCCAATTTCAAGCTTGCATGCAGAGCCTCTGCTTGTGTCTAAAACTTCTATTGTCGTAGTGGATATTTCAAGTGTGGGAGTAGTGAGTTGACAAACAGGTGCTGATGTTGCATCTCAGCCATAAGGTATTTTAACTTCCCTTTTAATTGTTTGAATCTTTGATCAATCTCCCATACTGATTCTCCTGGTTTCTATCTTATCTCAATCATCTCGTTCATGTACTGGTCCTCTGAGCTCGGCTTCTGGAACTCATTAATTAGTAGTTTCTTAATGTTATCCAGTGTCCTTGTCATCCCGGGAGCACTGTTCGTGTCTAGACTCATGTACCAGTCTAGTGCGCGGTCTCTTAACGTGATTGCTAGTTGTGTGAGTTTGGTGTTGTCATCAATGATCTTCTTCGCTTCCCAGATCTTGGTGCAAATGAATAGATGCTTCTCACGGTCTTCTGTTGCCTTTCCTCAAAACTCTAGTAATCTAATAGTAGGGTTGTGTCCTGCCATTATGAGTACTAAACTACTGCCTCCTCTGCGTGGTGTGGATACTTGACTAAGATTACCTGAACTGGCTCCTCCAGTTGTCGCTCCTTGTGTAGATGTGCTTCTTGCTGTCAGACTTCCTCCGAACTTTGGTTGCCTAAACGGTGGTGTTCGGTATGGGAGATTGAATCTTTGATCAATCTCCCATACCGATTCTCCTGGTTTCTGTCTTATCTCAATCATCTCGTTCATGTAGTGATCCTCTGAGCTCGGCTTCTGGAACTCATTAATTAGTAGTTTCTTAATGTCATCCAGTGTCCTTGTCATCCCGGGAGCACTGTTCGTGTCTAGACTCATGTACCAGTCTAGTGCATGGTCTCTTAACGTGATTGCTAGCTATGTGAGTTTGGTGTTGTCATCAGTGATCTTCTTCACTTCCCAGATCTTGGTGCAAATGAATAGATGCTTCTCACAGTCTTCTGCTGCCTCTCCTCGAAACTCTGGTAATCTGATAGTAGGGTTGTGTCCTGCCATTCTGAGTACTAAACTACTGCCTCCTCTGCGTGGTGTGGATACTTGACTAAGATTAACTGAACTGGCTCCTCCAGTTGTCACTCCTTGTGTAGATGTGCTTCTTGCTGTCGGACTTCCTCCGAACTTTGGTTGCCTAAACGGTGGTGTTCTTTGTGGTGTATTGGTCGCACATGGGTTTATGGGTTCCACACTAACATTGATATGAAAGGGGTGGCTATATTCTCCTCCCATTCTTGGGCCTCTTGTTTTCCTCTCATAGGTGGCACGTAGGATTTCCTCAATCTTCTCTACAACCCGAAGATCCTCTACCTCTTCCTCATCGCTTGCCAAGCCCTCCCTTTCATCTATGACTCTCTTCTTGGTGTTTATCTTATATTGGTAAGGTGCTCCGCTATGTGTTGTTCCCGATGACACCAAGATCCACTTGAGTTGGTTGTCATCCATTGAGATCAGGTCCAAGGGTTCCTCTTCATCCTTCTCTTTATCCTGCCCTCCTTCCATTCCTCCTCTTTTTGTTAGTGCTTCCACCCTTCCCCCATGCACGTAGGGAAGTTTAACTATCTGATTCCATTGTCATTACACCTTTTTTATATAACAATATCTTGATAGAAGTATACAAGGATCAAATATACCTCCCTCTGGGTCCTCGTAGAAATTCTTGCTCGGCTGCACTGTATGACTTTGTTGTGTCTACCAAAAACTCTGTGATGAATCCTACCACAATACTGTCAAGCCAAAAGTCTACTGCACGGGTGAATTTGTTGTTCACCTGCTATAGCTACTGAATTTGTACGAGAGTCCAATATAGCTATCAAATCCGGTTTGTCGGGTGATTATCCGTTAACCTTAAGATCCACTCCTATAGTAGATGCAGAAAATCACTGAAAAAAAATTCGTGTAAATATGTAAACACGTATTTATCCAGGTATCTACCTGGTGTGATTCTAGGGTTTCTATTGTCTTTGTGTGCAAATTATAGCTTTTAAGTTCTCAAACAGCCCTTGATTTCTTCTCTCATGGGGTTCCACGATCTCCACATTCCCTTCTAACGGCTCATTGCTTCTTCGATGGTTCTTGTCCACCCTATCTCATCTACTCAGTCCTATCTTTGTTCCTCTCAAGACAGCAACGGAACCATTTTTTGGTTTTAACGATTCCCTTCTTGGGTTATTTGAGTTATTGACCCAGGGTTCATGTCATTCGGGTTCCAACAAAGCCTCTAACTATTGACCCTCCTGGTAAACCAGAAGGCAACGCAATGCCTGGAAGGTACGACACAGCCTCACTTGAGATAGCTAAAGATGGGTGACTGTAAGACTCAGGTGTTTACACTAGGACAGAGTAGGGGATAAATGATTTCTTGATTAAGGCCCTGTTCTGTGAACGATTATTGTAATCTACTTGTTCCTAGGAATTGGATGCATACAATTCAAAGTATAAACAGATTCTAATAATGCATCTGGTTATTCATAAATCGTAATCATCTATTACTGAAAGAAGTTAAAGATAAGAAAACATTCAACACATTACACAGATATTACCATGGTTCACCCCTCTTGGGCTATGTATACAAAGATCTGGCTCAACCATTTGTTGGTTTTATAGATTCCCTTCTCGGGTTATCTGAGTTATTGACCCAGGGTTCATGTCATTCGGGTTCCAACGAAGCTTCTAACTATCGGCCCTCCTGGTAAACTAGAAGGCAACGCAATGCTCGAAAGGTACTGCGTAGTCTCACCCGAGATAGCTAAAGATGGGTGACTGTAAGACTCAAGTGTTTACAGTCTAGGACAGAGTAGGGGATAAATGGTTTCTTGATTAAGGCCCTGTTCTGCGAACTGTTACTATAATCTACTTGTTCCTAGGAATCGCATGCATACAATTCAAAATATAAACAGATTCTAAAAATGCATCTGGTTATTCATCAATTGTAATCCTCTATTGCTTAAAGAAATTAAAGATAAGAAAACATTCAACACATTACACATATATTACCATGGTTCACCCCTCCTAGTCTACGTCTACAAAGATCTGGCTCTTGTCTCTTTTATTATAGTAGTTCTTGATTTCCTTGCGCCTCGCGCTTACAGTTCTCCATAAAAGTGGGTAAGATCAATGCGAGGTGAACTAGATCGCTCCAGGCTCCACAGCCTGTGGTCTAATCCTTAGATCTACCTTCCCTCATATATTTATTTCTCAACAACTTACAAAACTCGGTTCATACAATTCAAAAACCTTCACGTATCGCCAACAACAATCCTTGGAAAAATCACTCAATAACAATCGCAATCCTAAAAAAAACTAACATAAAATCACCAATGACAACAACAAGCAACAATATCCAGCCTATTTGATACTTTTGTATCTATATTTATACATTTCAGGCTCTTCATCCACTTACAAAATGTTACCAAAACCCTAACCCTTCTTATGCTAGGTTTTTCTCTCATGTTCATGATGTTCTTCCTCCAATTGTCGCTTTCCTCTGTGCATGCTTTCTTGCGTTCACGTGTGCTTATCCTTTTCCAGTTGTCACTTCAGTTTCTTGCATGCTTTCTTTCCCATGATCTTCCTTCTTTCCACTTCAGCCTGGTACCAAGACCAGCCATACCAGTGGGAAACTTAGTTGGAAAAAACAGAAATCTTAGGTCTGTTGAACCTACCCCATTTTGGCAGAGGCCAGTACGCAACATCATGTGTCAAACAACTGTTAGCAGTCACACATGGAGGGTGTTAACGCTCTATAAATTCCCAGAGGTTGTCAGAGAAGAAGAAATTTACTAGAGGTAACTTTATCCAACCACTTAGAAAATGGAATCTAGCCCTACCAGCTTCAGAGAGGGATCTCTCTGTATGATTTAGCGATGTTTTAACTTTAAGATATTAGGCTAGTTAAATAAAATAAGATTGAAAGGTTTTTGTTAAGTTGGCTAAAAAGAGTTTACGCTTCCATTGGGCTATGGGGTCTGTACTATAAAGGTGGAAGTCTAAACATAAATTAAAAGATTCTTTTCACAGGGAAAGATAATGCATTCATTATATTCTTTAGCAGTAAAATGATGAATAACAGAAAAGATGAGAATTATCAATTAAAGCAAAGAAGCATTTAAGAATTTCTTCACTGTAATATCAAAAAGATAAACATTAAGATCTTTTAAAGCCAGAAACAGGGTATACAAAGAGAAATCCTGCAACATGCGCTACTTTAAAATATTAGATTAGAAAACAATATGATAATTGAGAGAGAAAAACATTTAACATAGAAAAGAATGACATCACCAATGAACAACACACGAGAATCCTGTGAAACGTTTCTTTGTATTACTGGAAGATCTCTTTGACAAAAATTATTGTCTTTCTAGCTTACAGGGTGTAAAGATCAACCCTCGGTACTTCAAAGTTTGAAGTATTTATAATAAAAATTACATATGATCCTGTCATTAAAGATCAGGACGTGGAAATCTAAATTTAGCTAACTAATTCAACAAGATACAAAAATTCAGGAACTGTTTGATGATGTGTTGAAACTTCATGCTGATTTCTGTGGTGAACCATTGGTGAGTCCTCTGCATGACTTCATTTGACTGGATAGCTGACTGGGCTTGGACACCTTAGCTCCTACTCGATCATATTGCATAACTCTTCCCACCAAAGGTTACTAGGAATGTTGACTTTGAGCAATCTTCGGTATACTTCATCCATCTTCGTATACTTGGAAAAAGTTGGTTTGACGATGTAAATGTACGGGATCTCGTGTTGTATGTTGATATCTGACTAGAAAGCCTCTAAGAACGCTTTGCCTATGATACTTCCCTGTATTCCCGAGAATTTAGAACTGTCTTTAGCCACAGTGGCTAGTTTCCTTTTATAATCAGAAAGTGTCATTAACTTGTCATTTATGACCTTTAAGCCAGGGAGGCCTTTCTTCTGCAGAGCTTCAATTTTACTAAAAAATCTTTGTACTCCTATGTCCATAGCCTGGACCTTTTCTTCCAGTTGCAACATCAGTCCTCTTTTGGTCAAGACCCTCTTGACCTCAAGGATGGTTTATGTCCTATCTTCAGTTTTCAACTCCTCTAACTCTTCTCTGCTTTTTGAATTCAGGAATTTAATAATCTCAGTGGCTTCTATGAGCATTTCTCCCAATTCTCCTCTTATCTTTTCAATCGCCTGCTTTCTTCTTTGCACCAATCTGTTCTTCTCAAACATGATTTGCACCATAGGCCATATTTCATTTATGGATTTGGTGATATCCATCCAGACATTTTCCTTGACCTCAACAAGTGTTTTGCCTGCCACTGTTTGCTTTTGAAGCTGTTGCAATTCCTGTTTGATCTTGTCTGATGTTTGTTTCTCTTTAGAGTAACTGGCTTGGTAAGAATACTTGACTTCCCGAAGGATCTCAAACTCCTTTTTAAGTCTACTAATCTCTGTCTCCTACAAATTCATCTCCTCCATGGATTTTGCCAATTCTACTGTCTTCTCCAGAGCTGTCAGTGGAGTTGCTGAGGGAATTTATGCTGCAGATGTTGTGCTTACTTGTTCAAGTGGAACTGCTCTCAATGGAATGACCTCAATGGGCTTTGATTGTTCCTTCTCTTTCAATAGCTTTTCCAATTCTGCTGCCATCTCCTTTAACTGTGCATTCTGCTCCATGATCAGCTTGAGCATATCATCCTTTTGCCCTTCTGTCTCAGCTATCTCCTTTGCCTGTGAATCTTCTGTTGGTGGCAGTTTCAACTATTTATTCAGAGATTCTATATTGGCATTTTTCTTTTCAAGCATCTCCTCAACTGTTTTCACACTCGAGGGATAATACTCGATCTTGAGGACCAGTTCTTCCAACATCTTAATTATGTTGTCCTTTGCAAAGATGATATCTTTTCTAATTTTAGCTGTGTTTGGACATTACTCAGGGATTCCTGTAATTTGGTGGCTTCAATAGAAGCATTTGCCAACGTGGAAAAATCATTTCCCCAGTTTTCTTGTGCAGATCCATTTGATCAGCACGATGCACATCCCTTGTATGAAACTCGAACGTTGCCCTTTTGTAGTCAGTGATTGCTTTCGGGTCTAGCACTTGTGCCTGCAGAAATTCCATGTGCATCCTACCCTTCTTTGTGTCAAATGAAAACAACAGTTTGTGCTAAGATGTTGATGTATGTTTCCAAAATTGAGCATATGTACTGCTGGTCAGTGTCTGATTTTTCTTTTTGATCAGATGATATTTCTCGAAAATACTCAATTGTGGTCCTTCTTTGCTTGGCTGGTTGATTGGTGGAGTATTTGTGGGCTTCTTAGGAAAAAATGTAGAAAGTATCTTCTTGCTGCTTGAGATGAGGAGTAATCAGTCATCCTTCATAGTTGCAGTGGATTTGATTTCTTTTTCACCGGTCGTGTCAGGTGTGTGACTAGTTTTTGGCCTCTTGCTATGTAATTGGAAATCCTTGTTCGAGACTTCAGTGATAAGAGGTGAAGAATCCTTCCTAGGAAACCTGAGGTGTAGTCATCTATGAGACAGTGACCGAAGGGTCCTGCTATTCTAATTCAACCAGAGTGTTCGGCTTCCATTTTGTTTGATTCGTGAATTTTTCTATCTCAAGCTTGGGAGTATGAACATATGGGGCATTTTTATTCTTAATCCTCATCTTAGAAATTGTCCCACATGGATCATAGTGCCATATGAAACTAACAAAAAACTTCATCTCTTTTAACAGTTTATCTGCTTCCTCCCCAGCGCCTCAGCTATTGTAGATGAATGATCCTATTTGCCCTTTAATTCTAAGCTACTACTTATTTTCCAGAGACACGAAATGTATGTCATATGAGTTGATCATTTGCCTTATGTACTGCAGAGAAAATATCCTCACGGCTAGGTACTTGGGCAGTCTGTATGGAGCCAACTCACATCCATAAATTCTGATCTCAGTGTGGTTTTGGTAAAGATACCAATCGCCAGTTTTCACAAGATCTGAGAGGTGTAAAATCCTCTGAATCTCTTCATTTATTCTCGGCTCGGGCTTGACACTGAGCATGCTCACCATTGGATGGTAAAACTGCTTGATAAACTATTTGAATCTGAATTCTATAGAATTTTGCCTAAGTAGTTAAGTCCAAGTTGTTACTGCTTGCGATCTCCTGTCCTTGTCCATCTTCTACATTAAAAAGGAGAAATTGTCTACCTGAAAAAAAGTGAACATGTAAGCCAATATTGAGGAATACTGGAACATGCCCTCTGTGGTGAAATTTGAAAACTGTTCATGGATATTGTTCGCCAAGAAAGTGTTGTAATCAAACTGTGTGGTGGGTTTTTCTTCTGTGGAGAAAATGGACAGAAAACCCAATATGGGTCCATCCACGCATTGGTCGGAAAAATAACCTAATAAAGCACAGAGCGATGAAATGATTTGGTTTCCCTTCACTGAGAACAGGGAGGAAGGGTATGAGGGATCTGTCTTGGGGAGTTGATCGGGTTGAGGGAGGAAAAGCTCGAAAATCCGTGCTCTCTGAAGGAACAATAACTTATGGTAAAGCTCCGTAATAACTTCGAGATTGAAAGGAGAGAGGGATTCGGTTCTAGGTATATACATCATCTGGTCAATGGCGTCTGGTGTGATGAAGAACATGGTTTCTTCTGATGAAGATACTATGGCTCTTTGGTCAGGGAGGTAATGGGCCTGGCACTTGAGGGAGAAATCATGGAAATGGTGGACCTAGGGGAAAAGATACAGAGGTAGGTTGGATTCCCAGAGCCCAAATTCATCGCTCTGATCTAAGAAAACCTCTTTGAGCCATGGCTGCAAATCCACGAAGTCGAATTTTCACCTGGTGTCTGCAATCAAATGATATTTTTCGGCCAGGGGGATCCTGTCAAGATCGACAAGAGGCAGGAGGAAAAGATTTTCCTCAGCTTTTGTCCTTTTTAGTTTTGGCACCATCATTGTGAAAATACCTGCAAATCAAACAATCGTTAGTGGGGATGACGGTGGCTTTGGACGGTTGACTGGAATGGAGAGAAAATGGGGAAATTGTGCTCTGGTGCGATGGGAAAGATATTCTCTAGTGAGATGAAACAGTAAGCAATGGGAGAATGAAGGGAAATGGTAGTTTTGAGCAAACGGATACCTGTTGGGCACTGGGGACAGGTCAGCAAGCTAACGGATAAGTTAGCCAGTAATAAATTGTCACCAGGTCCTTTGGAGCGTGAGATGGCAGGTAATTATGAATGTCGAATACGACTAGATGACATGGCTGGTGTTGATTGGGGAGTAACTATGGTGAAGGGACTTGTAATGGGTGAAAGGACTAACAGAGTAATGAGATGTTGTATTTAGGGGAGAACGTGGAAAATGATGTCATGGGGTGACAGGATATGGTAGACCGTGGGAGGTGGTGGGAGTCTGAACTAATGGATTCCTGCCATGTAGAGGAAAAGGGGCCCGCTAGAAAACAATCCATTCCAGACCCCCCCCCCTCCGTTAAGAATAGATCGGTCGGGGGGGGGTCCGAAAACTACCACCATCCGTCCATCGGCGCGCCTGCCTCTGGACTGTAGATCTGTGCATGGTGTTTATACAACATTCCGGACCCCCACCCCCCCTACCATTAAAGAAGAACGGTCAGGGGGGTCCGAAATTCGATCTTAGCCATTGATGAAAGAATTGGTGCCTCATTCGTTCAGATGTGTGCCTTTGTTATCTTCGATTTCGGAACCCCCCCNGGGGGTCCGAAAAAGCTTGTCAATCGTAGATTTGAGCACCGGCCTCTCAGTCGTTCATCTGTGTGCTAGTTTTAATCTGTGAGCGCAAAATCATATATGTTCCAAAAACTTAGGATAAGTGTATTATGTGGGTTTTCCCTAAGCTTTCCCTATTTTTATCACCATGGGGGTTAGACATCAAACCTTTAAACCTCAAAGATATGGTTCAACATCGATCATCATGCTTGTTTTATTAATATAAAGCAAAATACAATATGCTCTAACCTAATTACCTATGACATTTATCCCAGATTAAACTGTTGGACTAAGGAATTACTCTATCCTGGGGTTATTTGACCAAGATTAGGAATTTATTCACTAGCTAACCTAAGTTGCTTGGCTAAGATTAAACAGTTTAGCCATGCTTATTCCCTACTTCTATCAACATCAATTTAAAAGGACTTGGCCATGATTGAACTGTATGAACCAAGTCATTGTTATTGCATGGGGCTTTATCCAAATTCTTTTATACCCTCTTTTATTCTTTTTTCTTTCTTTTCTTTTTATTTTTTCTTTTCTTTTCTTTTTCTTTTTCTTTTCTTTTTCTCAAATTATTTTCAGAATGGAAAATCATTTGACAAACAAGACACTAGAGTGATGACATTTTAGTCACCAGTTGATCCTATAAATTATAGGGCTATAACAGCGGCTCCACCTAGGGATGGTACTCTCCTTGTGAAGTGCCAAGAATCCTTCTTCTTGATGTTCTGAAAAAATTTCTTCACAGTAGCCTTTGTTTTTTGATTTGTTTTATTTTTGAAAATTTGATGATAATGCTCAGTGGCTTAGGGCCTTCTCTATGGGATTCAACCATATGATCAAAGTTATTCACTCAAAAGCTTGTAAGCAAAATGAAATGATTTGTACAATGGAAAGGTGAGACTGGAAGTCCCTACTAAGGAGGTGAATAGTGCTTCAACATTCTGCCATTCACAGGTCCTCCTGGCAGATTGGTCCCATCACCGTTGTTGAGCAAGAAGGAATTATTCCCTCTGAATGTGTAAATTATGTAAGGTCCCTTCCATAAAATGTGGAATTTTCCATGCTTCCCCTTATCTTCATTTCAGGCATCCCATCTCAGAACCAAGTCACCTAACTCAAAGTCATCTTCTTTAGTTCTTTTGTCGAAAATATTTTTAATGCTCTCCTGTACAACCTGAGTTTTGTTGTACACTTCTTCTCTGGACTACTACAAATGGATCATCTAGCTTATCCTTCTTTGGGAATCATTCGGCTCAGCTTGCACCTCTTGCAGTAGTTTCATAACAAGAACGCCTAAGGAGGTAGGAAAAACTTCTTCAGTGCCATAGACCAACTGATATGGAGACATACCAATTGACCTCTTGGTGGTCAGTTTGTCAGCCCATAGTGCAAAAACCAGCTTGTTATGCCATGACTTTTTGTTTTCTTGCAACGTCTTCTTGATAATGTTCACCAGGGTTTTATTGGATGACTCCGTTAACCCGTTTCCTTGAGGGTAATAGGCTGTGGAATGCCCCAAACCGATATGATACTGGTTGCAAAAATATATGAGCTTCTTAGATCGAAAAGCAGTTGCATTGTCAGTTATAATATTTCTAGGACAACCAAAACGATACAATATATTATTTTCTAGAAATTTGATAATGATAGAGTCAGTAGCTTGCCTGTTGGGTACCACTTCGATCCATTTTGTGAAATAGTCCATAGCAGTGAGAATCCACCTATGTTGGCCCGAAGAGGGGGGATGTATTTCTCTGATAAAGTCTAATCCCCATTGCTGGAAAGGAGCTTCAACAGAGATTGGTTTCAGGGGCAAAGGGAAGAGTTTCCTTTTGACCTCTAACACTTGACATTTATGACATGAAGTCACTTTCTGATGCACATCAATGAATAGTGTAGGCCAATAGAATCTGGCTCTGAGAATTTTATTAGCTATGGTCTTCCAGCTCAGATGACCGCCACAGTCCCCTGCATGAAAATCTTGCAATAATTTGTCAGCTTCATCCTTTAACAGACAATTTAACAAAATACCTCCAGGATCCTTCCAATATAGATTGCCTTCTAGAATGCAAAATTTTAACGCTTTCAATTTCAAAAACCTAGCAGATATGCGTACCATGGAGAGTTCAAAAATACCTCTTTCACGCTTGGAGTCGCCTGCTCTCCCTGTTCATCTACTACAACTAAGAAATTAATATCAAGAGCATGGAATTTGGATTTAGTAACTTTGCTAGACCTTAGGCTTAATCTCTATGTCATACTCCAAAATGATAGCAATCCATTTTCCTCTTCTGCCATCTAGATTGTCCTGGGTTAAAATGTCCTTTACTACTGCGTTCGAAACATATGCAATGGTGTGGGAATGGAGAATATATACTCTAAAATCCTTTATAGCCTTTACCAGGGAAAAAGCTTGTTTCTCCATTATTTTATAATTCAAAGCAACATCTCTTAAAGATTTACTGAAAAAGGCTATGAGTTGTTCATACCCTTCACTGTTTTTATGTAGTAATACTGTTGCAATGGTATGTTCAGAAGCAAAAGAAAAAAGGTAAAAGTCCTTGGTGAAGTCAGGACTAATCAGGACTGGAGCCTGTGTGAGTTCATGTTTAACTTGTTCAAATGACTGCTTGGATTCTGAATCCCATTTTATTTTTGTGTCCTTTTTTAACATGTTGGTGATGTTCCTGAGAAGCTCAACCAGGTTAGGTATGAATCTTCTCATAAAGTTTATTTTTCCAATGAAAGATTGTAATTCTTTAATATTCCTTGGGTGTTCCAGTTTCTGAATGGCTTCTATTCTGCTTGGATCTATCTTAATTCCGTCCTTAGAGATTATGTGCCCCAATAGTTTACCTTCCTCTAATCCAAAAAGGATTTACTTAGGATTTAGAGAAATCCCAAATTTCCTGCATTTCTCAAACACTCGTCTGAGATGTATTAAGTGCTCGTCATCAGATTGGGAGTAAACAGTTATGTCATCCAGATAAATGAAAATAAATTTTCCAAGTTATTCCACAAAAGCGATGTCCATCACTCTTTGGAAAGTGGCCTCAGCGTTCATCAACCCGTAAGGAATTTTCATGTACATGAAGGTACCCCAAGGTGTTGTGAAGGTTGTCTTCTCTTGGTCATTTGGGTGAACGAGAACCTGCTTATAGCCTGAGAAACCATCCAGTAAGGGTATTCGGTTGGATCCAACTACCTTTTGTAATATATGGTCCATTTTTGGCAGTGGGTAGTTGTCTTTTAGGGAGAATTTGTTCAAGTTTCGGAAATCAATGCAAAGCTTGATTTCCCCAATTTTCTTTTGGGTCGGGACCAAATTCAAAACCCATTTAGAAAATCATAAAGGGACTATGATTTTAGCATCATACATATTTTTGATTTCTTTTTCTATCAAGGGAAGTAACTTGGGATTTATCCTCCTAAGTTTTTGTCTGAAAGGTTTTTGATCTTCTTTTATTGGGATCCTATGTTGAATGATGCTTGTGTCATAAGATTTCAAATCTTCATAACCCCAAGCAAAAACGTTAGCATATTCCTTAAAAAGTTCAATGTATTTGAGTTTATGCTCAGGAGGTAAAGATTTGGAAAGTTTTACTATCCTGGGTTTCTCTTCTGTCCCTATGTTATAGTCTTCAACCTCTTTCCCACTGGCTTCAATTTTATGTTTTTTAGCTGCATCATTAAAATCAAATAAGTCTTCTAATGGAACTAAACCCCTAGGCAAAACATTACTCTTTAAATGAAAAAAATCAGACTCTATCTTATCTTCACCTAACTCTTCTGAATATACTTTATTTACACTATCATTTCCAAAATTGGATTTATTCACATTTTCATCATCATTTTCTAAGTCTATGTTTGTACAATCGAAACCGTTTTTACATTGTAGAAAATCTTCAATTTGGTCATCAGTCCCAAATACCTGCCAGTATCTGATGTTGTCCGAGACAGTAGGTCTTCATTTCACCTCCACTATGTATGGGCGAGTGGAATGAAAAGGTATCTTGCATGTAGCTGTTGACGTAGATAACCCATCTGCTAAAATATTATGTCCCCTAGGCATCACCTACAAATCAACTTCAGTGAAACATTTAAGGGCATCCAAAACAACATTTCTATAAGCTCTAAGCCTGCGATGTTTTGCTACATACTCACCTTTAATTTGTTTGATAATTAATTCAGAATCGCCTCTTACCATGATTTGTTTGGCACCAATCTTCTTTAGTAGTTTCAGTCTGAGCATCAAAGCTTCGTACTTTTCTATGTTGTTAGTGCATTGAAAATTCAGTTTGTAAGAATGGTTTTCTGAATACCTGGATTTGTGATTGTGCAACCAAACTCCCTCTCCAGCTCCTTTGCTTATAGCTCCATCGAAATCCATGCTCCAGAAATCTACTAGCAATACTTCACTTATTACGAGTTTCTTCCTTTTTTCTTCGGTGATTTCTTGGTCTTCGTTCAAGTCAAATGTATCTTCTTCCAGCTGAGTGATTTGATCTCCCATATCACCGTCATTATATAGGATAAAGGAATCTAGATTAGAGTGTGCAGAGTAAAGAGGATACTTATGTGGTTTTTCTTGGCTGCTGACCATATATTTCATCAACATTTCTTTGTATACTCTTCTCTGTTGTCCGAATACTTGGATGGTGGCATATGATATATCCAACTACAAAGTACCTTTCAATTTAGCTCCCCAAGACTTAGATAGAAACATACCATATTTTGGGGGAATGTCTGCGACCACAATGTCCATAAACATGCTTTTTGTTGGAATCTGAACCAGAGTGATACATAAGTCCTTGATCAATCCGATACATCTGACTTTGCTGGAGTCAAAAGAGTGTAAGTCCTTGTAAGGTCTGGTGACCTCAAGTCCTAGTTTTTCCATCACTACTTTAGGCATCAGGTTATGGGAAGCACTCGAATCTAACATAGCATTGTGCATAATCAGGTCGTGTATATTAAGGCTGATGTAAAAAGGAGTGATAGCGCCAGTGTCAGTATGACCATCAACTTCAGGGCCAAACAGGAGTTCAGGTTGATCATCGGTAAGATTTACCATGTCTGAATGAGTCGTTGATCCAATGGTTAAGGCCTTTGTGCCTATATCAGGTTCAATGTGCAACGCTTTGATCACCTACGATCGGTAAGCATCCTTACTCATCAAATCGGAAATGGGAATGGGAATTTTCACTTTGGCTAATTCCCCTTCGAGGCTAAAAGGGGTAGATGCTCTGCTTTGGCTCAGCAATTCTGATTTGTCCACCATAGTCTTTTGAGCAGAAGTACTTGGTTGGTTGGTTGATGAAACCTCAATCTGCGTTGATATTTGTAAAATGGTAGGGTTTCTTTTTGTTGGAGCTTCAGCATTACCTTTCTCGGGGATCTTCTTGGTTGAAGGCTTAGGGGCTTTCTTGGTTTCAACTGTTTTCTTCGTTTCAGTTACCTTTTTTGGGGAATTCTCATCTGTCTTTTTACTTTGCAGATCGTCTGCCTATGTACCTCCATAATGGCATTTTCAAACACCTGTTGTTCGGTCTCTTTGGCTTCCTCACTCACCTTTGTTTGAGAAAGAAGGAAAATTTCTTGCTCTTCTTAAGGAAAATGGCTTTGTTATCATGAATGCCCGTGAGTTTTATGTGTGTGTCTTCTAATTCTTCAATTACCTCCTCACCCTTGTTGGCATAATTTTCCTATAGGGCTGGTCTGATCTATTGATCTGGACCCCTCTGTTCTCTTTGATCCCTGGGATCTCTCTGCCTGATTTGAGGAGGACTTCTTCTAAAGTTAGGATTCTAAATTTATGGAGCATGTTGGTTTTCTCTAGGGAGATTTCCTTCGGTTACAGTAAGTCTCTCCATCATCCTCTCCACTGCCCTAGCTAAGGAATCTAGTTTGGCATCAGAGGAAGAAGTGGAAGGTTCCTCTTTAATCGTGACTCTCCTCTCTATCCTCTGTCGTGCTCTTTTAGCCAACAAGTTAGCCTCTACACTTATCGCGCTTTTCTGCATGTCCTCTAGGGTGGTAGAGTTTATTTCCCTTAATTGATATGACATATCAGCGTCGAAACCATCAAGGAATTTTATCAGTGCCAAACCTTGCGGGGGTTTAATATCAGCAGGAATCGCATTGTACAAATTGTTGAAACGGGTGCAGTAGTCTTGTACTGTCTCTCCTTGATTCCTTCTAATGTTTTCATATTCTGACAAGATTTGGAGAGGGTTTTTCTTTACCTCTCATTTGTCCAAAAAACTTCTTTGAAATTTCATAAGATCGACCACCGAAGATGCACGTAAACCCTTATACAATTTCTTAATGTCCCCAGTCAAACTCTGTGCAAAAAGTCTCATTTGAACATCAGCTTCATCCACTTCCTGTAAGTCAAAATAGTCATTCATTTTATCAACGTGTTGTTGTGCGTTCAAGGGCCCTATACCATTGAACTGTGGGAGTCTCATTTGATAATTCTGGGGAATTTCGTGTAAAGGTGCAACCAACACCAAGGGAGCATATCTGGCCTCCATGATAGGTGGAGGAGGTTGGACAACAACCTGAATGATGGGTGGGGCGGTGGCAGGAAATGAGGAGGATGAGGGGTTAGCTGGCATAGAGTGAGAGGTTTGAGGTTTTGTAGTGGGAGATAGTACTTCAGGGGTCTGGGGTTGTAGGATGGTTGGATCTAAAATTGTTTCAGTCACAAAGCTATCAAGTTTCGTTCTAAACAGGGTTTGTTCAAATATTGTGTCGAAGTCAAGATCTTGAAAGGCAACAAGTTCCTCTGGAAGAGAAGGGGACCTGTGAAGGGGACTATGACTCCTGAACCTTTTGCAATGGTCTACTTTCTAAGTAACTGTTCTAGATTATCAGTTGCTATTGTAGTTTCCGAGTCTGGGTGGGATCGAGTATAAGCTCTTTTAGGAGCCAGATTTTTTAATTTTATATTTTTTTATTTTTATGAATCTGAAATTACTATGTCCAAGCATTTAACAACCTCTGAACATTATTTATTTCTCAAATTTATAAATTTTTCGGAAACAAAATTTTCTTTTAGGGAAAAAAGGAAGTGTGGGGTTGAATATTTGTTCAGTTCCCCAGTATGGTCGCCACTATGTTAACGCTCTGTAAATTCCCAAAGGTTGTCAGAGAAGAAGAAATTTACTAGAGGTAACTTTATCCAACCACTTTGAAACTAGAATCTAGCCTTACTAGCTTCAGAGAGGGATCTCTCTGTATGATTTAGTGATGTTTTAACTTTAATATATTAGGCTAGTTAAATAAAATAAGATTGAAAGGTTTTTGTTGTTGCTTTTGTTAAGTTGGCTGAAAAGAGTTTACACTTCCATTGGGCTACAAGGTCTGTACTATAAAGGTGGAAATCTAAATAGAAATTAAAAGATTCTTTTCAGAGGGCAAGATAATGCATTCATTGGATTCTTTAGCAGTAAAATGATGAATAGAAGAAAAGATGAGAATTGTCAATTAAAGAAAAGAAGCATTTAAGAATTTCTTCACTGTAATATCAGAAAGATAAACATTAAGATCTTTCAAAGCCAGAAACAGGATATACAAAGATAAATCCTGCAACATGCGCTACTTTAAAAGATTAGATTAGAAAACAATATGATAACTGAGAGAGAAAAACATTTAACATAGAAAAGAATAACATCACCAATGAAAAACATGCAAGAATCCTGTGAAACGTCTCTTTGTATTACTGGAAGATCTCTTTGACAAAAATTACAGTCTTTCTAGCTTACAGGGCGTAAAGATCAACCCTCAGTACTTCAAAGTTTGAAGTATTTATAATAAAAATTACATACGATCCTGTCATTAAAGATCAGGATGTGGAAATATAAATTTAGCTAACTAACTCAAAAAGATACAAAAATTCAGGAACTGTTTGATGATGTATTGAAACTTCATGCTGATTTTTGGGGTGAGCCATTGGTGAGTCCTCTACATGAATTCATCTGACCAGATAGATGACTGGGCTTGGACACCTCGGCTCCTACTCGATCAGATTGCATAACTCTTCCCACCGAAGGTTACTGGGAACCATAGATGATTTTAGGGGCTAAATTTCGCAAATGGGCTAATTTTCCATGGTTTTTCCCAAAAAAATATTCGCCAATTTACATTTTTTCTAAAAATGATTCGCCCAAATTCCATAAAATAAAATTATTTTACCTTAAAAATCACCAAAACTTTATAGAAAGTATATAAAATCCATAGAAATTTGAATATTTTTATAAAAATATCGCTAAACATTTTATATTTTTCATATTAAGGAATAGTAAGATTAGCCCATGTTTCTACATTTTCATATAAATTTCCATCCTTAAAATCATCCTTCCTGGGAACGCTGACTTTGAGCAATCTTTGGCATACTTCATCCATCTCCGTATACTTGGCAAAAGTTGGGTTGACGATGAAAATGTATGGGATCTCATGCTGTATGCTGATATCTGATTGGAAAGCCTCTAATAATGCTTTGCCTATGATACTGCCCTGTATTCCCGAGAATTTAGAACTGTCTTTAGCCACAGTGGCTAGTTTCTTTTTATAATCAGAAAGTGTCATTAACTTGTCATTTATGACCTTTAAGCTAGGGAGGCCTTTCTTCTGCAGAGATTCAATTTTACTAAAAAATCTTTGTACTCCTATGTCCATAGCCTGGACCTTTTCTTCCAGTTGCAACATTAGTCCTCTTTTGGTTAGGACCCTCTTGACCTCAAGGATGGTTTCTGTCCTATCTTCAATTTTCAACTCCTCTAACTCTTCTCTAGTTTTTGAATTCAGGAATTTAATAATCTCAATGGCTTCTACGAGAATTTCTCCCAATTCTCCTCTTATCTTTTCAATCACCTACTTGCTTCTTTGCACCAGTTCGTTATGCTCGAACATGATTTGCACCATAGGCCATATTTCATTTATGGATTTGGTGATATCCATCCAGACATTTTCCTTGACCTCAACAAGTGTTTTTCCTACCACTGTTTGCTTTTGAAGCTGTTGCAATTCTTGTTTGAGCTTGTCTGATGTTTGTTTCTCTTTAGAGTAATTGGCTTGGTAAGAAGACTTGATTTCTTGAAGGTTCTCAACCTCCTTTTTAAGTCTGCTAATCTCTGTCTCCTGCAAATTCATCTCCTCCATGGATTTTTCCAGTTCTACTGTCTTCTCCAAAGCTATCAGTGGATTTGCTGAGGGAATTTCTGTAGCATATGTTGTGCTTACTCCTATGAGTGGAACTGTGCTCAATGGAATGACTTCCATGGGCTTTGATTGTTCCTTATCTTTCAATAGTTTTTCCAATACTTCTTCCATCTCCTTCGACTGTGTATTCTGCTCCATGATCAGCTTGAGCATCTCATCCTTTTTCCCTTCTGTCTTAGCTATCTCCTTTGCCTATGAATCTTATGTTGGTGGTAGTTTCAACTGTTTCCTCAGAGATTCTATATCGGCATTTTTATTTTTAAGCATCTCCTCGACTGTTTTCACATTTGAGGGATCATACCCAATCTTGAGGACCAGTTCTTCCAACGTCTTAATTCTGTTGTCCTTTGCAAAGGATGATATCTTTTCTAATTTCAGCTGTGTCTAGACATTACTCAGGGATGCCTGTAATTTGGTGGCTGTAGTAGAAGCATTTGCCAATGTGGAGAAAATCATTTCCTCAGTTTTCCTGTGCAGATCCATTTGATCAGCAGGATGCACATCCCTTGTATGAAACTTGAACGTTGCCCTTTTCTAGTTAGTGATTACTTTCGGTTCTGGTACCTGTGCCTATAGAAATGCCATGTGCATCCTACCCTTCTCTGTTTCAAATGTAGACAACAGTTTGTGCTGAGATGTTGATGTCTGTTTCCAAAATTGAGCATATGTACTGCTGGTCAGTGTCTAATTTTTCTATTTGATCAGATCATATTTCTCAAAATAACTCAATTTTAGTTCTTCTTTGCTCGGCTGGTTGACTGGTGGAGTATTTGTGGGCTTCTTAGGAAAAAATGTAGAAATGATCTGCTTGCTGCTTGAGATGAGGAGTGACCGGTCATCCTTCATAGTTGCAGAGAATTTGATTTCTTTTTCATCGGCCGTGTCAGGTGTGTGACTGGTTTTTGGCCTCTTGGTATGTAATTGGAAATCCTCAGCCAAGACTTCAGTGATAGGAGGTGACGAATCCTTCCTGGGTCTCTTCTCCTTGGGAACCTAAGGTGTAGTCGTCCGTGAGACAGTGACTGAAGGGTCCTGTTGTTCTAATTCAACCAGAGTGTTCGGCTCCCATCCTGTTTGATTCACAAATTTTTCTATCTCAGGCTTGGGAGTATGAACATATGGGGTGTTTTTATTCTTAATCCTCATCTCAAAAATTGTCCCGCGTGGATCATAGTGCCATATGAAACTAACAAAAAACTTCATCTCTTTTAACAGTCTATCTGCCTCCTCCCCAGCACCTCGGCTATTGCAGATGAATGATCCTATTTGCCCTTTAATTCTAAGTTGCTACTTCTTTTTCAGAGACACGAAATGTATGTCATCTGAGTTGATCATTTGCCTTATGTACTCCAAATAAAATATCCTCATGGGTAGGTACTTGGGCAGTCTGTATGGAGCCAACTCGCATACATAAATTCTGATCTCAGTGTAGTTTTGGTAAAGATACCAATCGCCATTTTTCGCAAGATCTGAGAGGTGTAAAATCCTCTGAATCTCTTCATTTATTCTCGGCTCAGGTCTGCCACTGAGCATTCTCACCACTAGATGGTAAAATTGCTCGATAAATTGTTTGAAGCTGAATTCTATAGAATTTTTCCTGAGTAGTGAATTCCAAGCTGTTACTGCTTGCGGCCTCTCGTCCTTGTCCATCTTCTGCATTGAAAAGGAGAATCTGTTTGCCTGAAAAAAGTGAACATGTAGGCCAGTATTGAGGAATACCGGAACATTCCCTGTCTGGTGAATTTTGAAAACTATTCATGGATATTGTTCGCTAGGAAAGTGTTGTAATCGAACAGTGTGGTGGGTTTTTGTTCTGTGGAGAAAATGGACAGAAAACCCAATATGGGTTCATCCACCCATTGGTCGAAAAAATAACCTAATAAATCTCAAAGCGACGAAATGATTTGGTTTCCCTTCACTGAGAATAGGGAGGAAGGGTACGGGGGATTTGTCTTGGGGAGATGAGTGGCTTGAGAGATGAAAAGCTTGAAAATCTGTGCTCTCTAAGGGAACGATAACTTCTGGTAAAGCTCCATAATAATTTCAAGATTGAAAGGAGAGAGGGATTTGGTTATAGGTATCTGCATCATCTGGTCAATGGCCTCTGGTGTGATGAAGAACAGGGTTTCTCCTTATGAATATACTATGGCTCTTTGGTCAGGGAGGTAATGGGCTTGGCACTTGAGGGTGAACTCAGGGAAATGGTGGACCTGGGGGAAAAGATACAGAGGTAGGTTGGATTCCCAGAGCCCAAATTCATCGCTCTAATCTAAGAAAACCTCTTTGAGCCATGGCTGAAAATCTGCGAAGTCGAATTCACACTTGGTGTCTACAATCAAATGATCTTTGTCGACCAGAGGGATCTTGCCGAGATCGACAGGAGGCGGGAGGAAAGGATTTTCCTCAGCTTCTGTCCTTGTTCATTTTGGTGCCATCGCTATGAAAATACTTGCAAATCAAACAATCATTAGTGGGAATGATGGTGGCTTTGGACGGTTGACTGGAATGGAGAGAAAACAGGGAAACTGTGCTCTGGTGCGATGGGAAAGATATTCTCTAGTGAGACGACACAGTAAACAATGGGAGAATGAAGGGAAATGGTAGTTTTGAGCAAACGGATACCCGTTGGGCGCAGGGGACAGGTCAGCAAGCTAATGGATAAGTTAGCCAGTAATAAGTTGCCAACAGGTCTTTTGGAGTGTGAGATGGTAGGTAACTATGAATTTCGAATACAACTGGATGATGTGGCGAGTGTTGATTGGGGAGTAACTATGGTGAAGGGACTTGTAACGGGTGAAAGGACTCACAGAGTAATGAGATGTGGTCTTTCGGGGAGAACATGGAAAATGACATCATGGGGTGACAGGATATGTCAGACTGTGGGAGGTGGTGGGAGTCTGAACCAATGGATTCCTGCCACGTAGAGGAAAATAAGCCCACCAAAAAACAATCCATTCTAGACCCCCCCCTCCATTAAAAACAGATCGGTTGGGGGGGGGTCTGAAAACTACCACCTGTCGTCCCTTGGTATGCCTGCCTCTGGACCATATATCTATGCGTGGTGTTTAAACAACATTCCGGACCCACCCCCTACCATTAAAAGCAGAATGGTCGGGGTGGTCCAGAATTCGATCTGAGTCGTTGATAAAATCGTTGGTGCCTTAGCCGTTCAGATGTGTGCCTTTGTTATCTCTGATTTTAGACCCCCCACCCACCACCGTTAAAGGTAGAACGGTCGGGGGGGTCCGAAAAAGCCTCTCAATCATAGATATGAGCGTCGGCTTCTCAGTCGTTCATCTGTGCACTAGTTTTGATCTGTGAGCGCAAAATCATATCTGTTCCAAAAACTTAGGATAAGTGTATTATATGGGTTTTCCCCAAGATTTCCCTATTTTTATCACCATAGGGGTTAGACATCAAACCTTTAAACCTCAAAGATATGGTTCAACATCAATCATCATGCTTGTTTTATTAAGATAAAGCAAACTACCCTATGCTCTAACCTGATTACCTATGACATTTAGCCCAGATTAAACTGTTGGACTAAGGAATTACTCTATCCTGGGGTTATTTGACCAAGATTAGGCAGTTTGGTCAAATTTATTCACTAGCTAAGCTAATTTGTTTGACTAAGATTAAACAGTTTAGCCATGCTTATTCCCTACTCCTATCAACATCAATTTAAAAGGACTTGGCCATGATTGAACTATATGAACCAAGTCATTGTTATTGCATGGGGCTTTATCCAAATTCTTTTATGCCCTCTTTTATTATTTTTTCTTTCTTTTCTTTTTATTTTTCTTTTCTTTTATTTTTCTCTTTCTTTTCTTTTTCTTTTTCTTTTCTTTTTCTCAAATTATTTGCAGAATGGAAAATCATTTGACAAACAATACACTAGAGTGATAACATTTCAGTCACCAGTTGATCCTATAAGTTATAGGGTTATAACAGAGGGGACGTATGGCTGGACAAGCCCGTCCCCATAACGTTTAAGCTTATTGTGCAAATAACGGGGTTACCAATTTGGGGTATGGATCTCGCGTTGGTTCTGGACGACAAATCCAAGGATAAAGTGTTGGTAGAAGAAATGAAGAAGAAGTATGGCACTACCAAGGGGACAAGAGGAATCATCATCAAATGGAACAACAACGCAGCCACACAATTGGGCATGAAAATCTTAGCCTGCAAGTTGCTAAGAAAATGCCGCAGAGAGGAAGTACCAGCTGGAGTCATTGCAGTTGCAACCCAGTGCACAGAAGGAACTTCAATGAGATGGGCGCCATACTTATTGAACTTGTTCCAAGATGACTGAAAATATGCGCAGGACCTTGGCATAGAGTTCCAGTACTAATGGTTGATTACCTTAATAGCCTTCATGGGATGGCGAGAACTAGGGTATGTAGTTTTTTGTACTAGACGAAAGCCAGCAGGAGCGAGGTATCTATTGCTTTGAGTTGGGCCAAATGTCAGGCATAAGAGGTAGAATGGGATCATATTTGAAGCATACCTATGTGACATGCAGGAAGCCATCAACAGACCGTGGAGAATAACACCAGAGGCTGTCGCGCGATATCCGAAAATCGACAATTTCCAGGCCACATGACAAAAAATGTGGATACAAGAAAGGAAGGATCTGGCTAAACAGTGGCTACAGATGTGCTACTACATCACAGAGGGTGATATCGACATGGTCATCAAATAATGGCCTGGCGAATGGAGGATCCTAGCCATGAACCAGGAAGTTTCATAAAGAACAACAGAGGAAGAGGTAGAGCAGGGAGAAACATAACCTCCGGAAATCCAAGTTCCCAAGAGACCAAGACCAAGACAAGGCAAGCTAACACAGACAGACGAAGGGCCAAAGAAGATAGGAAAACAGAAGGGGGAAAACGAGAATACAGAGCCAACCAAGGAACAACAGAAACAGGCTGAGGGAGCGCAAGAGACTGCCTCAAATCCAAACACATAGGAACCAGGGGGAAATAAGAGACCAGCCACGCAGGCAGGATGCATGCACAAGAAATCAAAGGCACAACAAGAATCACTAGACTATACAATCATGAAGGAGGATGGGAAAATGATCGCCAGAATGGTCTAGGATTTTCTAGCAGAGGACTTCGACCATGCAACACATCACAGGGACAAACTCGAAAAAGAGTTGGCAGAAATGGGGTAGTTCCTCAAGAAATTCTAGGAAGTCCAGATAGCAAGCAGTAGCAGAGGCATAGAGCCATCAACACCGTAGACAGAAGGAAGAGTGCAAGAGGAAGATCGACAGTCAAACAAAGGGATATTGCATCCACATGTAACATTCCATATCAACCCCATCATGCTGCGCATGGACGAAATTGTGGGGCAGACACCCTTGAAATACTTGAGCTAGATCCAACTTGTTTTGACAAGGATACCATCAAGTGCATTACACAGGCTGCAGGTGAGCATCAACCACGAGGTACAGTCTCGCGCACATGGAGACTTAATTGAAGTGAAGCACGCAACAAAGAAACAAGATGAATTTAAAATAGGCTACGAGAAGGCCAAATCTAAGACTAAGGAGGAGAGGGAGTGCCTAAAAGGGTTGGAGCAGAAAGTGGCAGGAACTTATGAGAAGATTCCATAGGCCACACAGAGTGATGAAATTGCAACTGCGAAAAAGATTGATCAGCTTGCGTAGGCAATTGATCAATATCAGAAGGAGATCGAGGATCTTCGAGAACAACTCACACCAAACACTCCACCAGTAGTCAAGGAGCAAAGGAAACAAGAAGCAACAACATAGCTGCAGGAGATAGAGAAACAGGTTAACACAGCAGCTGATTTGTTCGATAAAGCAACACAACTTTGGACAAGGTTGGAGGAGGATCCACAAGTCCAACAGTGGGACAAGGAAGAGGAAAGGATCAATGCAACGATCCAGGAGCTCAAGCAGAAGTAGAAGACTATAGCAATCCTAGAACGAGTCAAGGGGATGCAGGAGATGAAGAAGATGTAGGCAGATCTCATCACTGCGCAAACGCAGAAACAGGAGCGCCAGGCTCAAATAGAGCCATTGTAGGAGAAGGTAGCAGAAGTATTGGCACAGGTAGAGGTAGTTTAGACAAAGATAGCACTAACCTAGGCAGAATGTGCAGGATTGACCAGTGATGAAGTGGTAGTCTAGGTAGTGGACACAATCAAGGAGAAGACCGCGCAAGCACTGACACAAGCAACAGAGCTCAAGGAAAAGTTCCAAATGATCACCAAGGAGATCGAGGAAGCTCAGAAGGATTAGGTGGCTCAGGACGTGCCACATGTCAGTGTTGGGGGCCTGTTGACAGCAGGCTGAAGTGGAAAGAAGGATGGCCGAAGTGGAAAGGAGGATGATCGTGGGGAAAGAAAGCGTACAGAAATTGAAGTAACAGCTGGAGGGAAACACACCATGTGCGCATGCAATAAAGAGTGCACAAGGAAAGCGACAGCTGGAAGGAAGAACAACACGCATGCATGGGAGTAAGACCTAATGTTGGTAGGGTTAGGGTTTTGGTAATGTATTGTAAACGGCTGAAGAGCCCAAAATGTATAAATATAGATACATAGGTATCATAGGGGGTACCTTGTTTTTGCATTATTGTTCTATCATAGATAGGTACAAGTTGATGTGATATGTAATGTTGTTATGAACTATATTTTGTAAGATGTTGAGCTAGAGGAGAGGAGAGAAGGAATATCTAAGGATTATATCGCAAGATGAGGAGCCTGGTGTGATCTAGTTCACCTCATATAGATATTACCCAGCTAAGAAGAATTGTAAGTACATGACGTTGTAGATGCAAAATCGTCATAATAAAAGAGCCAAGAGACAAATCTTTGTGTACGTAGCCCGAGAGGGGGAGAACCACGGTAATATCTGTGTAATGTGATGAATGCATGCATGTATTTATCTTCTTTTCAGTAGTTAAGTGTTGTGCTTAATGAATGAATGAGTTATTACATTGCTATGAAATATGGTTGCAGTGTTAAGGGAATAAATTGTTTAAGGTAATGCATAGTCATGAATATAATAGATTGCAATCACAATTTATAGTAGTTGGCTCTGAATACTGATCTCATATCTCATACTCAATCCTGGGTTGTAAACACCTGAGTCTTACGACCACCCTTTTAAAGCTATCTCGAGTGAGACTGTGCAATGCATTCTGTGTGTTGTGTTGCCTTCTGGCTTACCAGAAGGGCCGATAGTTTTAGAGGTTTTGTTGGAAACCCGAATGACATGAACCTTGGGTCAATAAGCTCAGAGTAGAATAGAAGAAGAGTAAACCAACATGAGTTATTCGATTAGTTCAATTTAAATATAACGATGCAAGCTTATGTTGATGGATGGATTGGTCAAGATCCAAACAACAACCTCACTAGTATATGAATCCCCCCGCATTTTTATAGAGGTGATACTCCTCTATATGATCTGAAAGATATTATTGATATTCTTGAATATGACTGCCAAATGAGAGAATGCTAAACAAAAAATCCCAAGTCTTTATTGCTTTATTTTATATATGTAGGATGGTTCTTCATAACCAAATCTACTCTGTAATAGCTTCTTAACAATAAAAATACTGAAGAAAGGATTCAATCTCAGAATATATGCATAATCAACATCATTTATACAACCATCTA
Source organism: Picea sitchensis (assembly GCA_010110895.2). NCBI lineage: Eukaryota > Viridiplantae > Streptophyta > Pinopsida > Pinales > Pinaceae > Picea > Picea sitchensis. The sequence continues at coordinate 58,406 of SNQJ01S0079992.1, forward strand.
AATCACATGCAAGTAGAGGATACATCCATATATTCTCACAAGAAAAAGGATGAAGTGGTTTTGATCATTTCAGAGAACTTTAAATGAGTTCTACATTCAAAGCTAAAAACAATTTGATAGGAAAAATTCAAAAATATCATGCTCAGAGATCCCAAAATATGAGAAATCATTAAAGTAATAACCCGAAGTAGTCCTTTGTGGAGTTTTATTCATAAAGGATACTTAACAATACAAAACATCTCAACAAACCAATTGACTAATGCTTCAGAAACAAAGTTTGTCAAACACAAGGACTAAATTTCCATCAATCCAATAGATAATCCTGTCTTACATATGGAAGTCACATATATGGTTGTAAATACTCCATGATCTTGTGGAGAATAAATCTTGGAAGAATACAAGAAAGACACTTAAAAACTCAACCTTATGCTTGGTTCAGAAATTCAAGCATAAAGCCTTGAGAAAGATAGTGTAGAAGAAGAAGAATAATGAAGAAGCTAAAGATCTTTATTTTTTGATCAGAAGCTCGACTGCATGTTGATGGATGGACCCTTCTATTCTGATCTTATTCTCAGATAATGCAACCTTCTAATCCTTCTTTGATGATGATTGCTTCTTTTAAAAATGACTTTCAATGCTTTCTTGAAGTAGGTAGGGTTTTAGTCTTTCCACACACTTTTCTTCTTGGAATAACCACTTTTATTAATCCCTCATTGAAGTCTCATTAATTATTGTGTATCATTTACATTTGTGCCTTGATGTGGGGCCCATTTAATCTTTACTAAAAGTCATTAGATAAAATTTTATTTTCAAAACTTTTAATTGGTTTTCTTTTTAAAAAGTGGATTGTGTTTTAATTTTTTGAGAAATATATTTGACCTTTCAGCCATGGAAATAATTCTGTATGAAATATTCATCATATTATATTTCCAACAAGTCCTCCTGAGCGATATTTGGAGTTTTGGATCTCAAGATATAAGCTCGGGAAGTCAAGGTACCACACAGATTTATCAACAAACCATAAAAACATAGTTGACTGTTATTTCAATTTCTGAGAGAATCATGACCAATTTAGCCTCTTGAAACCTATTTCATAATCTTCCGCATCGAATTACCTTTCCAACAAGGTATACTTTTCTAAAAATGGAGTTCGGGAGCTGAATATATTAGCTCGGGAAGTCAAAGACTCAACCACTGCCCATCAATTTTCGTGATCCAATCCTAGCCCTCCATCTCAATTCACCCTTTTCTTTTAAAGATGTCCATCCCACATTCATTGTGGTATTTAAGTGTGTAATTTATATATGGTAAAATTTACCATACATTCTATATGAAGCATAAAGAGACTATGGAAACTATCGTGGCTCGAAACTTAAGAAAATTCATGAATTAATTAAATATTTTGATAGCCCAGTCAACATCCACTAAGTGCTTAGTCGATGCCCAGTCAGCAGTGATTCATCATCCATGTCATTTCCATGTTTCACTATATGATAGGTTTCTAGAGGATTCAATGTGTCATGATTTCATTATCTACCACATGTCATAGCTTGATTAGTTGCGATTTGTCATCGTCCCATTGGATGCCATGTGTCATCCTCCCATTGGCTACCATGTGTCATCCTCCCATTGGATTTTGTGTGTCATGGTATCATTGGTTAATATATCTTGGAAATAACTTAGGAAATAAGATAAATATGGGATATGGGGAGAAGGACGAGAGGAGAGGAGGAAAGGAGGAGAGAGAAGAATACAAATAGGTGAGTGAAGTCACGGGGATGGAGGGATAAGGGGGTGTGAACTCGTAGTGTATGGAGTGGAAGAGGGAAATAATTCTAAGTATGGATGGTTTATGGAGTGGAATAGGGGATTACGAGGAGGAGAGATGGAGGGATAAGGAAAAAAAATCTAAGTATGGACAAGTAAGAGAGGGGAGAAAGGAGTGTGTAGGGAATTTCAAAAAAGAAACTAAGTATGGAGAATAGGAGAGGGGAATTGGGAGAGTGGAGAATTCAAAAATAATCTAAGTATAGAATATAGGAGTGAGGAGGGAGAGAAGGGAGGTGAGGTAGATATAAATATTTTCTAAGCATGAAAGAGAAGTATGGACATGTAAGAGAGGAGAGGAAGGAGAGTGTAGAGAATTTTGAAAAATAAATTAAGTATGGAGAATAGGAGAGGGGAATTGGGAGAGTGGAGGATTTCGAAAATAATCTAGGTATAGAAGAGAGGAGTGAGGGGGGGGAGAAGAGAGGTGAGGGAGAATTTTTTTTTCTAAGTGTGAAAGAATAGTATGGAGATAGGGAAATGAGAGTAAGTGTAGAAATAAATAAAACCAAGTATGAGAGATAATGAGATATGTGAGATGAGAGAAATATGGAAATAAGAGAGTTCCAAGAAAATAATGTGGTTGCAAGAATTGAACATGGTTCCAATAAATTGACATGGTTCCAAGAATTCCAAGAACATAAGTGCGGTTCCATGACAATGATCATGGTTCCAAGATTTCTTAGTTCCAAGAAAAAATGGCTTTGCTTCATATGGAAGAAACGCTCTTTTGGCAGTTAGACAAAAACCTGTATATCTTGAGCATACAGACTGAGATTTTGAACTCGAAAAATGCGTGACGAAGCTGAGACTGAGGGATATACTGTGAGCTTATGATCATTCAAAATTTATTTCTTCTGATGTAAATTTTATTTATTTATATTTTTTCCATGATCCAAATTGGATTCGATAAGAACAATTGGCTATCGACACAGGCTCTAAGATGATCAACATAAGAAAAGTTCAATGTTATTTATGAAGAAGGAGATTGACTTGTTGGCATGAATTGCCCCATGCCATCATGATTGATGTCCAATTTTGTATGTAATGTATGTAAATATAGGTATAATATTATTGTATAAAAGAAATAATGAGATGTTCATAAAACCTTTTCCCAGTGGGAGAAAAGACAAACAAACAAAGAAATGAAGAAGAAATGGACTAGAGAGAAGCTGAAGCATTGGGGACGTCTGACCTTCCAACTATCCTCCCAGTCGACTCAACATTCTATATCATGTTTCCCCACAATGAGAAAGGGGTTCTCTAGCTGTGAATAAGGTAGAGAGAGGTTGCCTAGATTTCATTAAGGAGCATAGAAATGAACTATAGAGTCTATAATTTGCCCAATTCTAAATAATAAAGAGCCTGGCCGAAGCCAAAAGAATCTTAGTTTTCCCATTTGGGTTTCTAGGGTAAAGTATGAGTTTATGTTTGATGATTGTTGTGGTTGTATTTGTTTATGAATGGTAAATGTCATGCACTATAATTTAATGGTCGTCTTTGTATGTTTTACCGACGAGAAATTTGTGTCATTTGGATTGAGTTTGTTTCATGTTAATATGGTTCCCGTGGTTCAATAAATGAGACTAACAACTCTTTAACCATATCCATGCATTGAATTTTGAGTTGGAAATCGATGACCATCTTGTTCAAGTCGTTGTTATTTCATTGGGGGTTTCTAATTTCGTTTTTAGAGTCGTTGGGAACATTCTCAACTTGTTGGGGCATTTTCCTTTTGCCCATAAATCATACATAGAGTATCTTTAGAAACCTGGGGTTGTCTTGGGTGTTTTCTAGCTACCCACATACCATATACATGTTTTGACAATTGACCTTCTATCAATTTCACCCCCCATACGTTTTTCGTTGTCTGTGAATGCTCAAGTTGACTTCCATATGTTTTTCATTGTTCGTGAATGCTCAATCTAACTTCTATACATTTTCCCTTGTCATTGAATGTTAAAAATTGAATCCCATACATTTTCAATTGCTCTGGGTTGTGAAAATCACCTTAGGCATTTTTTTGCATCATGGGTTATTAAAAATATTCTTCCAAACATTATTACATGCCACTAGAGATCGAATTCACCCCTAGAACTTTCTTCTCAGCTGCTAGTCACTGATTCCGATGTGAAAAGGGTTTCTCTTCATTATTGACTATTGAATCCACCTCTTATATATTTCCTTTAGCCATGGGTCGGCCCACTTCAACTTGGATTTCCCTTTGGCTGAGTTCCCTTCTTTATTCGACTGACGTTCCTTCTTGGTTGACCCGACTTGGGTAAATTCAACTTGGGTCAATGCGACTTTGGTCGAATTGGTGTGCCTCTGAACCAACTTGCATCTTTCCGACTTCTTTTTCAACTCTACTTGGATTCCTTCTAGATCATTTCTTTGAATCGACTTCCAGATAGTAGAATTCATTTTATTTTGGGCTGACTCAACTTGTGGCTAGGTTGGTTGAGTATTTCCCATCATCCAAAGAGCTAAGTTTATATTTGTTTATATATATTTATGTGTTGGTGAGACGAGTAGGCTATAAGCCTCCATTTATGGATCATATGCTGTCAGAGATGAAGTTTGAATGCATTCAGTGAGACCTGTATGGTAAGTACCTGCATTGATTACAAAAGAAAGGGACAAGAGTTGTTACCAGGGGTAGAGAGAAGTAGAGCATAAAAAATGTGAGGGGAACATTATGAAGGAGAAGAGGAAGAAGGTCCTAAGTTTAGGTTGGATCGATTCGAGCATAGTTTGGCCACCTTGACATCAATAGTGTCACAAATGTTGGAAGCGAAGAGCAAGGAAATCGAGACTTTTTATGAAGTCCCCAAGAAGGAAGAAAATAAGCCAGAGACAAAGTGTAAGACTGAGCCAAAGATGGGAAAGTGTAGCTATAACAAGACACATGTACCTTTTTGTGTAGAGGCCAAGGTGGAAATCAAGCATTATTCTGGAGAAGTGGATGATATTAGGATAAACCAATGGCTACAACAAATGGACGTATACTTTAGCGTACATGAAGTAACTGGAAAACAAAATATTGCTTTTGCTCAGTTGAATCTTGAAGGCCATGCTTTGACATGGTGGGAGAGTGATGCAGAAAGCAAAGCCCTAGGAAATGGGCCACCATTGAATGATTGGGAAGTGTTCAAGGAAATTATCAAATATCAGTTTTATCCAATAGGATATGAGGAACACCAACAAATAGTATGGCATTAATTTAGGCAGAGACAAGGACAATTGATGAAAAAGTTCATGACAGAGTTCAAGAAGAGAGCAATTCAGATGGGAGTCTCTCTCAAAAGTCCAGACATGCTAATCAAGTATTTGGGGGCATTATTACCTCATATTCATAGGAAAATGATGTTATTTATACCAAATACAATTGATGAGGCCAATATTCAAGAACAATTCCTTGAGGGAGACAAGCAAAAACAACAAACAAGTGCTCACAAGCAAGTAGAACCACAAGAGCAACAGAGAATGAAGAAAAAGAAGAAGAAGTGGAATGAGAGGAATATTGTGGATGCATCACAATAAGAAACAGCTTCCATCCAACAATGTAAATGATGTGATGAAAAGGGACACACTGAGGAGAATTGTTGGAAATTGCACCCTGAGAAGCACCCCAAATATTTTTAGAAAAAGAAGAAGAAAGCATTGATATCTGTGGATACTGAGGAACAGGTGGATAACACCTCAGATCTAGAAGGGAAGATTAACTGCAATAATCTTTAGAAAGAGGTGGAATTAATTGGTTGCAATCATAAGGAGGAGAAGGAGATGACTAAACTTTTCTGCATTAAAATCCACATGAAGCAGAACAAGGTGGATTGTTTATTCTATCCAATTTGACAATCCATTTTGATATCTACACAATTGGTTGAGAAGCTTGGAATGGAGACTCAAGATCATCTGCATCCATACCCCTTGGGCTGGGTAAGTCAAGATGTGGAATTGAAAGTGAGCAAGTAGTGAAAATTTAAGTTTTCCATCAATCAAAACTTTACTGATGAAGTAGTTACAGATGTGGTTCCTCTAGACATATGTGGAGTCATCTTGGGAAGTCCATATTTGTATGTGAGGGATGCCATTTTCAGAAGGAGAGAGAACCAATATAGACTAGTCAATGATGGAAAATATTCTTCCATAAATGCACACCAAGACAAAGTTAAGATCACTTTGATTAGTGCTCATCAGGTAAGAAGAATCATGGGCAGTACAAAGAATTTTGTCTTGCTATTCTTGAGAGAAGGAAAGCAACAAGGAGAAGGCAACAAGTTTGAGATGAAGGCATCCTTGGAAGGATGTAGTGGTGAGCAACATCAACAACTACAACAACTAATTCAAGCCTATAGGGAAGTGTTTCAAGAGCCTTAGGGAATGCCACCCAAGAGAGAGGTTGAACACGAGATTCAATTATTGTTGGAGTCACCACTACCTAACATTGGGTTGTATAGGTAGTCCTTCATTGAAGTAGATGAAGTAAAGAAGCAATTGTAACAATTGTTGGAGCAGGGAATCATCATACCTAGTACATCACCATGTCGTTCACCCATCATCATGGTGCCAAAGAAAGATGGAATATGGAGAATGTGCATGGACTATTGTTCCCTATATAATATCACCATCAAGAATAGATATCCTTTTCCAAGGATTGATGACTTGTTAGATCATCTATGACAAGCCAAATTTTTCACTAATTTGGATCTCAAATAAGGTTACCACCAAGTGAGGACCAAAGCAGAATACGTGTGGAAGACAATGTTAAAAAAAAGACAAGGTGTGTATGAGTGGTTAGTAATTACTTTTGGATTATGAAATGCACCTACAACATTTACGAGACTCATGAATGATGTGCTAGGTACTCTCATTTATTCTCTTGTGATAGTATATCTGGATGGCATACTAATATTTAGAAAACTTGGAAAGATCACCTCTCACATATGACATAGGTACTAGAGACCTTGAAGAAGACTCAGTTGATTGCCAACTTGTAGAAATGTGAGTTTGGAAAAACCTCCTTGATATATCTTGGAAACATGATTAGAGGAGGAGAGTTGAGTGTATATATAGAGAATATTGTAGCCATCACCCAATGGCCTATTCCCACCAATGTGACGGAGGTCAGGAGTTTCATGGGAGAAACTAAGTATTTGAGAAAATTCTTCATAAAATTATCTATAGTAGTAGTTCAATTGCATGCCATAACTGCCAAAGGAAAGAGATTTCATTGGGGAAAGACACAACACAGTGCATTTGAAGAATTGACGAAGAAAATCAGCAATGCTCCAGTGTTAGCCATGCAAAAAATTGCAACGACATTTTGAGCTACATAATGATGCTAGTGGATAAGAATTAGAAGTAGTACTGATGCAAGGAGGAAGGATTGTGTGCTACAATTATGATTTGTTTCATGGAGCAATGCTTGACTATCCCACGTATGATAAGGAGCTCTTTGAAATTGTACAAGCAATGAAGAAGTGGAAGCATTAGCTCTTAGGAAAAGAGACTATCATACACACATATCATCAACCCCTTCAATATCTATAGAGTCAGAGAAAGATGGAGCAAGTGAGGTATTGCAAGTGGTTAGGCTTCTTGTAGCAGATTCATTTATTGATTAAGAACAAGAAATGAGTCACGAATAGACTAGTAGAGATGCTCTCTTGACCACCCCTAAAGAATATTGTAGCAATTGGAATGATAAAGTAGTCTGAGCCTTTCACTCATGAACTTTTGAGTGAAGATTATGAGGCAGATGAAGATTTCAAAGGAGTCTACAAGCAACTAAAGGAGAGGGTGGTCGTTGTCATGGAAGGAAATGAATACCACCTCCAAGATGGGTTGTTTTACAAACTGAACAAACTATGCATACCCCATGATAGAAGGGTTTAATTGATGAGAGAAGCACACACTTCTAGGGTTGTTGGACATTTTGGTGTGACAAAGATAGTGGCGGATATGCAGTGGTATGTGTATTGGAAAAATATGTAGGAGAAGGTAATGAAGTTTGTTAGAGGTTGTGTTCTTTGCAGCACTAGCAAGCCAAGCAATTGAAAACTTGGCTTGTACATGCCATTACCAATACGAAACCTTTGTAATGATCCCAATCCAAATTCTTTCTTGGAATCACTAACTACTACTAATTTATTGAGCTATTAAGTGCATACAAGATTCATCAACACATGGAGATCATAATATATTCAAGATGTAGAAGCACAAGCAAAGATCTGACCTTTTTATTATGAGCAATGTAAGA